>APFE030667232.1:99038-157861 GCA_000404065.3 Pinus taeda | reverse complement strand
CATCCACGTAATCATCATCTTCAAAAGCCATTAGAAGTTTATAGTGATTTCCTCGTTCATCTTCATCGCTATTTGAGAGTCCATCACTATCTTCATGAGTGTAATAGCTTTTCTTATTTGTATTCTGTTTCTTGTTCCATCTAATAGGTACTTTCCCCTTGTCAATCTTATCCTTGTGAGGACATTTGGTAGCATAGTGACCTACTCTTCCACAAGCAAAGCATTTGAATGGTAACTTACCTCGGAATCGTCCAGTGCCCCATTGAAGATTTTTGACAAAATTTGATTATTCTTCTTCTTCTAATATGTGTCCAGACTCATAGTAATTTCCTTTGCCAGAAGCCTTGAAGGAAGAATCTCTCATGTCTGATGGTCCACCTTTCCTCATTTCATAAGCAGTTAGAATTCCATGCAGTTGTGACATTTTAAGGTCTTGAAGCTTTTCTTTTTCTTCTATAGCAGAAACTTTAGATTCAAACCTAGGGGGCAAAGATCTTAGAACTTTTTCAACTACAACAACCTCCTTTACTTCTTCACCCAAATTTTTCATATAATTAACAATCTCATCTACACGAAGAAAATAGTTAGCCACACTTTCATGATTATACATTCTGAGATTTTCATACTAAATTCTGAGAGTTTGGAGTTTTTCCCTTTTTACTTGTTCATCTCCTTCATAGCTCAGAACAATCTTGTCCCATATTTCCTTAGTAGATTTATACTGCATGACTTTGACAAATTCAGATTGTGATAGACATCCCAATAGAGTATTGACTGCCTTTGCATTCGTTTCATATTTCTTCTTCTCAGTCGGATCTGTGGGAGTTGATGCTGGAAAAGTATACCCTGTATCGATGATATCCCATACTTTAGCACCTAGAGATTGAAGATAGGCAGTGACTCTTACGTTCCAATATACGAAGTTTGTCGCATCAAAAACTGGTGGCCTAATTGATGCTTCCCTCTCGTAGTTGCTCATGATGAAATATCTTCCTTCAAGCGATCAAGCTTCTTCAGAAGGACCTGCTCTGATACCAATTGTTGGAAATAATACTGAGAGGGGGGTGAATCAGTATTGTTTAGTCAAATAATCCTTTTCAAAAACCAAAATTGTATACGCTACTTCAGTTAATTCAACCCGCGTATATACTCAACTATTCAGAAGTAAAATCACGTATACAGAGAAAACTTTTAATTTACTTAAACTTTCAGATGATGTTTGTTAATCTGAGATGCAGCATCAAATAATCAGTAACCGGAGACAGTAAAACAGAGTAGAAAGACAATCACACACAATAACACCAGATATAAGGTGGAAACCCAATGTGGGTGAAAACCAACTGCTGTAATTCGTCTCTATCTTTCTTAGAAACTTTTGTTTACAATGTATTGGTGCAGTCCTTTACCAGTACGCAGGCTACAACATGCAAAGAGCTACAACTCTCTCTCGTTTTCAGCTTCTCTTGGAAGGGAGCTACAACCCCCTTAGCTCTTGCACTAGCCAAGATACTAGTATGTAGGTGCTGGCCTACAGAAGGCTACAACCTTCTCTTTCTTCCAGGGACCACATTTCATCAATTTTCAGACTGGATCCATGAACATCAAACAATCATCAAGAATCAACCAATCTCCTTTTCACAAATTAGATCTGAATCAAGTAGATATTCTTCTTACAGTTGTACCAAGAACACAGTACCAGAAACCATAAACCAGAAAACAAAACCTAGAACACAGCAGCAATAGTCAGAAGCAGCTAGATCACAACTTAGATTATATACGCTATTTCAATAGTCTGAAACTAGCGTGCATATGCTTCTGCGTATGGAATAACCTGCGTATATGCCCCTTTACTTCACTTGAAACTACATGTATACGCGTCTTCGCCTTACCGAACGTGCATACAGATCTTATGAAGGATAATTCACTCTTTCAACTATTCAATCATTAATTAACCCAGATTATCAGATAGATCAAGCAAGCATCATATCTAGCAGATCAAAATCATACAAAGATACTATCATTCAAGCTTAAAGAGTATGACCCATGAATAGAACTTATCCTCCTTTTGCTCTAATGTTCCTTCTTCATTTAGATCCAGATCTGCACCATTAGCAATATACTAGCTCTTGCACTTTATCAGATGTTCAATAATAATTCAGATAATCCTTTGCCACATCATCTCCTTCCTCTTTTATATTCTTAGGCCGTCCTCAATACCATAGTCCAAAACCATAACATTTCAATACCATGAACCCAAAACTAGGGATCAACACATCTGTCGAGACGCCTTGGTCCAAAACATAGGTTCAAATTCCAAGGAATAACTACCATGGACCAAAAATATAATCCCCAACATATCTGTGCTTTCGTAATGTATAACCTGCGTGTATAGGCACATTTTTCTAGATGAACCTGCGTATATGTCTTTTTCTTCTTTCTGAATTCTTGAACTGAGATCTATTACCAAAGAGAGTTGCCATCAAGGACAACACCTGTGCCATAGCTCCAGACCTGTGCCATAATGCCAACAAAACCTATGAAACAAATACCTTACTCACTTAGTCCAAAGTATAATGAAAGGGTCCATGTTGAGTTAGAAAAAATCCTCACAACAGATATTATTCAACCGATGGAAGATTCTAATTGGGTAAGCCCAATAGTGGTTCAGGAAAAGAAACAAAAGGAATAAATAAGGATATGTGTACATCTATGGATATTGAATGATGCTTGTGTGCATGATCCTTTCCTAACCTGATTCACTAACGAGGTTCTAGATAATGTAGGCAACCAGGAAGCACACTCTTTCACTGATGGGTTCTCTGGGTACCATGAAATCAAAATTGCATTTGAGGATAGAAGCAAGACAACCTTCGTGACTGAATGCGGATAGTTTCAATACACAGTAATGCATTTTGCGATGAGGAATGCACCAATAATCTTTTAGCACATAGTCATTGTGGCATTCAAAGACTTCATTCATAAATCTTTGGAGGTATGCTTTGATGATTGGACAGTGTTTGGATTGGTCAAGCGCCATGTGGAAAGTCTGTGCTTGATGCTAGATACATGTAGAAGATACCATATCATGCTCAATATGAGGAAGTGTTTGTTTTGTTTCCTTTTTGGGATCTTGATGGGTCAGGTGATATGCAAACAAGGATTTATGGTATACCCCTCAAATATCGTAGTAATAATCAACTTGGAGGCACCGAGGAGTGTGAAAAAATTCCGTGCAACTCTAGGGAATACTAGATACTATAGGAAGTTCATCAAGAGCTATACCCAGATCACTGCACCTATGTAGAAATTGTTGAAAGAGGATGCTATGTTCTGTTGAAATGATGAATGTCATAAGAGCTTGGATGTGCTAAAAGAGAAAATGTTCACCACGCCGATCCTAGTCTTCCCAGATTGGAAGAAGGAATTTCATATGCACATGGAGGCATCATGTATTGCACTAGGGGTTGTGCTGACACAAGCTAGAGAGGGAGAACTGGATCATCCTATAGTGTTCGCAAGTAGGAAGCTATCTAAAGTAGAGAAAAATTATTCCACGGAAGAGTGTGAAGGATTAGCTATAGTGTATGTGCTCTAGAAGTTCAGGCCCTACTTGTTGGGCGAACACTTTAAGATGTATACAAATCATTCTGCATTGAAGTACTTGATCAATGAGGCTGTGTTGGGGGGTGAATATTTATATGGCTATTGTTGTTCCAAGAATACGACTTCAAAGTTATTATGAAACCAAGACAACTAAATGTGGGACCTGATCATCTATTGCGCATTGAAACTGGATAGTAACCTACTAATTTGGAGGAAGGATTATCTGATGCATAACTCTTTGTAGTGCACCTTGTGGATAGTCACTTTGAAGATATTATCCAATTCCTAGCATCTGGATTGGCTTCAAAAGGTTATATAAGTCAACAAAAGAGGGAACTAGTAGTACGCATGGTAGACTTTTCTATCATTGTAAGGCACTTGTAAAAAATGGGGTTGGAAGAAATATTGCAATGTTATGTGCCTGACTTTGAACAATGCAACATCCTCACTAATGCTCATGGAGGAGCTACGTGAGGACATTATGCAGGGAAACCAACAATGGAAAAGGTTCTATGCGCTAGGTTGTGGTGGCCATTCATGCAAAAGGATTCGAAAGCATATTGTAGGGAATGTGACACCTTTCAAAGGACTAGCAGGCTATTGTAGAGGGATGAACCACCTCTGATGCCACATGTGATGTTACAACCATTTAAAAAGTGGTCAATCGACTTTGTGGGACTAATTCAACCTCAAGGAAAGAAGACAGGTGCATTGTACATCATCACCAGGATGGAGTATTTGACTAGATGGATGGAGGCATATCTTGTGAAGGACTTCACAGGCACGACAATAGTAAAATTAGTTTTTGAGTATGTCCTGATGAGATTTGGGTGTTCAAAGATCTTGGTGAGTGATCATGGTGCACACTTTCTTAATGAAACAATCAACGCGTTAACATAGGTATTTCAGTTGTATCATCAGAAAAGTACTCCTTATCATCTGCAGGCTAATGGGATGGCAGAAGCATTCGATAAGATACTGGGGATCACACTAACAAAGGTCTGTAATGATCATAGAAATCACTGGGATGTGTGCATACCCGCAGTGCTATCGGCCTATAGAACGACTTGCAAGAAGCTGACTAGTAAAACATGTTGCAGACTCATGTATGGCATAGAAGCTATGATGCCAATGGAATACATTGTACCTATTTTATGCATAGCGGCGATCAAAATAATCCTGGATCATGAAGCCCTGGAAGAGAGGCTCGTGTAGCTATTGGAGCTTGAGGAGGATAGATTTCTAGCTGGATTTCATCAACAAGTTCAAAAGGAGCACACCAAAGGCATGGCATGATGAGCACATAAAACTACACACCTTCAAGGTAAATGATCTGGTATTGTTATATAAAAATAAATTTGGTAAATTTCTAGGGATATTTAGGATGCACTCGCTAGGGTCATATGTCATCAAGGAGATTACCGATGGTGGAGCAGTTCAACTGGTTAAATTGAATGGAGAACCCTTCCCAAGGAAGGTGAATGGTAGTCGATTGAAGCCATACACCGGTGATCCTGCTAGGTGACTATGTGATTCAAGCACATTCCTAATGCTCCACGTAGCTGAAAGGAAGCACGCAACTATAAACTACACTACCTGGGTTAGAGAACTACGTGATCGGGGAACTGTGCGGAACAAATAAATGTCATAGAGCTAGTAGAAGCCTGTAGGGAGCTATGATACCAAACGAAATACTGTGTGGGAGAGCCAGAAAGTGACCCTTAAAGTCACTCTTCATGATTTGATGATGAAAAAATGGACAAATGGAGTGGGGGCGGCATTTAAGTTAGAACTTATGGACCAGATATTTGAAAATTTGCTGCCAATGTAGCATTAATGAATCGATTGTGGGGGGAATGGTCGGATTTGAATTTCAAAATGCCTATAAATTATAAAGGGTTTCTCAGTAGAAAAAACTTGGTATTTTGAGAATTGAGGTGTTGACATCTCAAGTGCACGTGAAGTGTGAATTATTTGAAATTTTGATAGACATTTCAGTGTTTGAGATATTACTAAAGGAGGCATAGGATTTTTTGCATAGCATCATGTTGACACTTGCTAAGATTGTAAATGTTGTGGAAGCAATGATGGTAAAATGAACTATTACAGGAGTAGGCATGGCAGCCGATAAAGCTGCCACGGAGGTTGTAACTATAGAAGTACTAGCTAAAGTACCTACGTCACCATGGTCGCCTAGGTTGAGGCCTACCTCAACCAAGGAGGCTCTGAAGAACAAGAAAGGCAAGTAGGACATGACACCATAGTTGGTGCATGCATCACCTAGAAAGCAACCATAGAAGGGTAAGCCCACCACGGAGGAAAAAGGCAGGGTGATTCACATAGAGACAACAAAAGAGGTCAAAGAAACCCTCATGGATGATTAGGATATTCTGTTGGAAACTGATGGTGTTTATGTTGAGGGCTCTGACTCCATTTCTAAGCTACATGAGTACATTCCTCCACTCAGGGGTGAAATAAAGGTGTTGAAGGATATTGATGAGAGTAAGGTCACCCTGCTCACACCCGTACTGCTAGAGAAAATTGTGTTTGAGGGACCATGTTTGGGGCATGTCCCCCTTTTAAAATTGGAAGACTGGGATTTAGTTCACATGGAGTGCCCCCCTCATTTAGCGATAGATCAACTTATGCACCGTGTCTTCAACAAAAACATTGGAGTGACTGCTTTGGAGCTGAGGAAGTGGTTGAAAGGCGTGGACAAGGCAAGCTTGCTAAACCTACTATCAGTGCATCATTACAACTGTGTGCCCATCACGATGATCATGATAAGGAAGCTACTATGATTGGTGCATGATAGGTGTCTGTGGCTGGAAGAGCTGATATCCATCACTAACATGTTGATCTGTAGGGTCACACAGTCGCTGCACTCAGGAGAAAATCTGACCATGGTGTTTCGTAGAAATTCCAGTGAGCATGCCCTTCTTAAGGCGATGAAGGAAAAATTCATTCTACTAAAGAAGCCATGCGGCTATGCCATAATGCTGAGGTTAGCTAAGCTGCAGGAGGCCAAGGCATTGAAAGAGAAGGTAGATGCAACTCAGCATGAGGAAGTCATGTTGAAGGCTCGCTTGAAGCCTTAGTTGGACAAGACCTACTTGATCATGGCCACTATTGAAGGCAGGCTAGCTAGTCTCTAGGAGACTTGGCAAAATATTCAGTCAAACGGTGCAAGGCCAACCGCAGAGTAGTTAGTCGAGGAGATGAAGAAGGCAGTAACACAGTGCACCACCGAGGTAGCAGTTTTCGAAGTAGAGTTGGGAGGTCTTCACGACAAGATCTCTGCACTAGTAGAGTGACTCGAGGGAGAGTCACCATGTTTATGTTGGGGAGCCATTGGGAACGGGTTCACCTAACATGCATTTTTTGCCTAAAAGCCTATGTTTTGGCGCAGAAAACCCAAATTTTGTATAAAGAATGTAAAGTCTCCACATTTTTTGGTCGCAGAGTGTGAAGATGTAAAGAGACACTAAGGGTTTTTCACCTTTCTATTGTAAAAGTCATTTCAGTTGTAGAGGATCTACCCATGGTTTGGGGACCATGGGATTGTATAAAAACAATTGTTAGAAGATTCTATTAGTAGTTCAAAGTAATTTGGAGTCATTGAGGAATATGTGACAAGCTAAGAGCGAGAGTCTTAGCATAGGAAGATGCTCTACAGCTGAGTGCATAAAGGCCTAGGGTAGAAGTCCGCAGTTGAATGTGTGGATCCCTGCAGCTGTGTGCGTAGGGTGGATAGAGACTATATTGGAAACCTAAATCATTAATAAAGATTAGTATTCTGAAATTACTATGTATTTTAATTCTGGTTATTGCATGCAATTATATTATGTTAAGTTATGGGTTTACATTATAATTCTAATTTGATGCGCGAATATATCTGTTTCTATATGTAATTTGAACACAAGTAAGAATATATGTTTACGTGGAGCCAATCTTAATTTTATCATAATGTTGGTGAACACTTATGATAATTCAAGGACTTATATAGTAACATATTTACAAAGGTGTGTAAGTGCCTAAATCATCGTTTAGGGTTGCATGAAGGACAGTAACGTATCTTCACGAAGCCTATAAAAGACAAGAGAGAAATTACATTGATAAGCCCTAACAGTTTATCGATCTATGTGAAGGAAGGGTTTAAGGTAAAAATCCAACACTACAACCATCTTAGGGTGCAAAAACTTGGTTCCTGGATCACCCCATATTGCTTCAGATGAGACTCCAGTCCCTGCTCCATGGAATGATGCTAAAAGGGCCAGTAGTGTAGGGATTTGCTTAGCTGACAAATGATGAACCTGGGTAAGGGCTCATCAAGCCAATAACATGCTATCATAATTGTTCCTATATTCCTTACCTACCAATGGTTGTGTGTGAACTCGTAAAAGGCCTCCACCTCGACTACCACATGCCAAAGTCTATAGGGAAAATTTTAAGGATGTAAATTTAGTTTAAGTTTAGAATCCTTGTCGAATCTCACTTGTACATAATATACAATTTGTAAAATAGTTGGCAATGTTTAAAAAAAATTATTCAAATTTCAAATAAATTTATATAGTCTCTATATAAAATTTTGGCTATTTTTAAGGTAAAACAATTTTATACTATAAAATTTAGGTGAATAATTTTTAGACAAAAAAATTAACGAATCTTTTTTTGGAAAAAGCATGGAAAATTAACCCACTTGCAAATATTAGCCCATAAAATTTACCCTAGCCAAAGGTTTCATGCTTCAAATAATGCCTTGAAGCATCTCCATGGTGATATGTAGATACTTTCAGGGCTAAACTAGCTACACCTTGATACAAGCGGAAGATATCTAAGATTCTTATAATGCAAGCTTAGCAAAGCCTACCTGAATGGGTTCTTTTCTATTCATAGACTTAATAGTAGGATAACCATTCCAAAGTTGAATTAACACCCTTTCCATCAGTTGAAGGGCTTACAGCCCAGTGAAGGAACATCCATGTATACGTAGAGAACTTGCCATGCATGTGGTCCCTTATGTACTTATTTGATCTTAGTAAAAAGTGTCTTTGTGCTCAATGTTCCATGTTTTTTCTTCTAGATCCTTATGGATCATTCTATTGCCTGTGTAATATCATGGCATACCTTTATTAATTACATTTGCATTGTGAATGAATATAAATGGGCATTTACCTAAGGACAAGATACCGGTTTAGTAAAATGACTCAAGTTAGTTTATTGTATACAACATTACATATTATGTTGGAGAGTATCCATGTATATGTATACACCTTTCCAAGAGAGTGGTCACTTATGTACTTATTTACGCTAATAAAAGTGGTCTATGTGCTAAATGCTCCATGTTCTTATTATAGAACCTTATGCATCCTACCACTACCTATTGTGGCTCAAGAACATTACTCAAATTAGTTTATTGTATACAACATTACACATTCTATCGTAGTGTATATGCTATGAAGTACGGTAATGAGCATTTAACATAGTACTTCATTCTATTGCACATGCAGAGACTAGCTCACCCTATTTATCAACATTTTTCATTTCATAGGTGTGACATATGTGTTTATGTATTCATTTATTTATCATAACTATAAATTTATCTTTACATAAAGAGCCATCCACATCGTCATCACACTAACAACATTGTTACAATCCAAAAATCATCCAAACCATTTCAACAATAAATGCATCAGGAATTGATTAATATTTAAGCAACACAAACATATACATATCTTTAAAGTTGGATGGAAACTGAGTCCAGGACAAGGAATCTCCACCCAATCATAGACAATTGTAGCCACTCCTACTTGCAGTTATCATCCCCAATCCAAATTCCAAATTCTGAGGGGCATGCTTGCCTAAGGGATTATAATACTAGGCTCCAATGGAAATAAGGAATCCAGATGACCTCTTCCTGAATCCTACCAATTGACACTACCATCTTCTCAACACAGGGAGTCCAAATATTCTTGCCTCACTCAAAGTTCATACAGAGTGGTTCTCTCGATTCTAGGGAGTGCAAGATCCATTGTAATAGTAATGAAGTAACCAATGTATTTACTTATGTCTTTTTTTGATGTTGTTGTAAGATTAGCCTCTTCCAAAGCTATGTAGGGAAAGAATCCTACTATCTCAACCGATAACCTCTAGGGGATTCAAGTTGTTACAGGGTTCCATATTTTCAATCCTAACCCATAGCCTCCTCGAAACAAAGCTATTACAGGGCTTCAAAGATTCCATCTCAACCCATAACCTCCCGAGAGGTAAGTTGTTACAATGTTCTAGTAATCGTATCTCAACCCACAACCTCCAAGGGACCCCAAACGATTACAAGGCTCCATATCCTTGTGAAGGTTCCCAAGTGCATGGGCATGTGTACATTCCTCGCAGTTCTTTCAATTTTAAGAAATAATTCATTAATTCATTCAGCAAACAACATTTAATGGTTGTATGAAACATTTAATATTTTCTCCATAAGAAAATCTAAACCTCTCGAGCAAGACATTCTCCTCCCAAAATTTGGAATTTGGGTCGCTTTCACTTAATCTAATTTTCTTAATTTGACATATTTGTAAAAAATATTTACAATGCATTTTATGATATAACCATGGGTGGGGTTGTCACGGGATGTTGTAATAGGATATGTTATAACAACAAATGCCATAACAACTGTCGAGGTTAAATGTACTAAAAATGTTGTAACACCCATGAAAATCCCTTCAACATTGTATTATCACCACTTTTCAATATATCTATATATAATATAATAATATTATACATATAATTATATAATATAATATATATAATATATTAATATATATATACACACGCTCAGAAAAAGAAAAGGGAGATATAGGGACTCTTTGATCCAAGCTTTTGTAAAACTTTTTGTTATATATACACTACATTTCCCTGCTCAGGTGAAGGGATGGTTAATATTTTATTTCAATGTTGAGTAGATAGATGTATTAAGGGTGTTGAAGATGAAATGGTTATGGTGAATGAGACTAGAGTCAACTCCAGATGGAGTAGGAGGACAAGTAAGAATAGCACAACTTAAATTCCAACTAGTAATGATTGACTCTCTAGTTGCAAGAAGTGGTGAAACAGAGCTTCCCTTTGTCTATGTCACTTCCTGTAGAAATGGTTCTGTTTGAAGATCACATGTAGAATAACTAGGAGATAGAAAGATTGTTCTACCCTAGGCTTAGGCCTAGATGTCAAAACAAGTCAACGACTTGTGGGACAATGAAATAAGTTGACTTTGGTCTAAGAATGAAGGTAAGGAAGCTGATGTACAGGTCATTTAGGGTTGTCCTAAGGCGTTGCTAGAGGTCTACACTAAAACTATAAGATGATTGTTCATTTCAATTTCTACAAGGTAAATATGTTTCATATAGATGAGTGTTGCAAAGTATTTGTTCTTTCCTAACAGTTTGAGAACATATCCAAGGTAGAGCTTTCTAGGGCTATCCATTAGAGGACAACACCAAAATAAGGATAATCCATGGATTTTATGAATTTGGATTCGTCACTTCACAGATTGGACATGATGAACCTCTATTCACTAGTGAGCCTATCTATTCTAAATGTTGCAACAATTTTCAACTAAATGAACCTAAATTCATTATGAAACAACCTCTTATTCATGAATTATTATGCTGGAATACATTTGTAATTAGGCTTGAAACCTAATGAAAACATAGTCAATTATGCCCTTTCTTGATCAAGATCATTGATCCCAAAAAATGTTTATTTTGGTCAATTGTATACTAGTATAGATCCATCTTAACCACAGATCTAGAAATAGATGAAAGGGATCAATATATTGAGGTGGAAATATTTTAGAGTGAAAAATTTAAATAATTTTGTTCACATAGACAAATTTGATCCTCGGAGAGAGAGATCACTTGCAATTTTTCATTTTTTATGTTTCATTTTGCATGTATAAAATGAATCAGATTTACTTGGGCATAAAATAGTGAGACTCTTTAAAATGTTTTAACTATTACATTTTTTTCAATTTCTTTATATAATGTATATATAGTTAATTTCTAACATTCTAACCACTTTATAACTCTTTAAAGTTGATATAAGATTGTCTTGTTTGATATGGGCATTGAAATATTTTATTTATGGTTGAGAGTGGGAATCAAATATTTTTACAACTTCTCCTTAGTATGGACATTCAGTTTGATATTATTGATGTTTCATTATACTTTTAATTAAGCAAATCAACCATGTATATTCATTTTTTTATTATATAATTCATCTATGGCTGAGAGTGAGAGAAATATTTTTACAATGTCTCCTTAGTATGGCCACTAAGAGTGAGAATATTGTAATTGGACATGAGGAATTTCCATTTTTAAATTATGAATGACAAATATTTGATAATATCAGAATATTCTTAATCTACTATATGATCCAATCGATAATATATAAAGTATATCAATCTCTTCTTAGTTTCTTTTGTCTCCTTTGTTTAATTTATTTGAAAAAACAATCAAGAAACTCTTGCATTTTATATTCTTAAAAAAATATTTATCAAACATTGCTCTCGCACTTCAACATATTTATAAAAATTTTAGTTCAAGTTTTATGTTTTATATGACGTTAATATTAAGAATATTTAATTAGAAATATTAATATTATTAATGACATTAGCGTTTTTAATATAAATAATATTTTTTTTGTCAAATTGTTTATGATCCTCCAGGCTTGACTTGTGGCTCAAGGAGTTGTGACCCAGGGGTATCTAATTCATCAAAGTCAGTCAGGAGTTGTGACTAGGCCTTGGCCACACCATCTGTTAGCTGACTAGAATTTTTAGCATGTATCCTCCCCCTTGCTTAGGGCACAACCATGTTTGATCTTGGGTCCCCTTGCTGACGAGATCCATCCTCAACCAATTTTCATAGTAGGAATTGACTAATATAAATACTATTAATATTAATATTAATATTAATACATAATATTAACTTATGTTGATTGGCCTCATTTACAAATGATGAAAAATAATGCCTTCATCTTATATCAACCGCATTTACTAATAATTTAATTAGCGTATATTCATTTTTTTCTTTTGTGTCAAACTTTCTTTTTCAATAATTTTGTTTTAATTTTAAAAAGGACATGTGTCAACTCCACGTTGAACATAAACGTACTTGCAGATCTCTCTCATACTGGGTTGTAGAATGAGCCTATTGGATCAACAAGTTGAAGGTTGATCATTGGTTACCTAAATTACAACAATGCATCATCGGTAGGATCCTTTAACTCGCTTGTACTAACAAAGGATCCTTAAACTCGACTTGAAAAATTTTTGGTTTCATAAGTGAATTGCATTGACAATTGATTAAAGAATTGCAATGGAAAAAATCATTAAGTTTTGAAGACATCGTTTTTTTCTTTTATATTTATTTTCACAATGATCCACGTTGATGAGATAAACAGGCCATATGCCTATTATTTATTGATCATATGTTATCAAAGCAGTTGAATTTGTAGCCTTGCAGGAGATGTAGCACCTTGATGGAAAATTTGAGGGGGTAGAAAACCATTTCAACTTTCTTATCAAAGCTAGAAAGTGGGTAGACAAAGAGATGTTTTTTCCACACAATACTACAGCAGCACATGGGGAATCAAGAAAACAAATTAAGAAGCACAAACATAGGTAATAGTGGATTGAGAAGAAAATGTTGTCACAGTGGATGTTGTAACAACATAACATTTCATGTTTTTTGTTAGAGCTTCAAGGTGGGTAGAAAAAGATGTGTTTCTAGCACTGAACACTACAGAGGCACTTAGGAGATCAAGAAAACAAATTGAGAAGAACAAAGATGCTAACATCATATTGAAAAACATATGTTGTAATAGAAGATGATGCAATAATGGATATTGTAACTACAGATGTTGTAACAACAAATTCCATAATAACATGTTAATGTTAAATATGTTGAAAATGTTGTATCAGTTGGTGTTGTAATGCTCATTACTATTCAAAATGTTAAAACTTCTGTAAAAGTTGATTCTGTAACAACTGTTACTATTGAAACCACTAAAATGGTGGCCATTGTAGTGGATGTTATAACAACAGATGTTATACGAACAGATGTTGTAACAATGGAGGGGAAAGAAACCAATTTCATCTTGCTTGTCAAATATTGAAAGTGCACAACCAAAGAGGTGTTTCTGCCACCCAACACTACACTGACACTTGGGGCGTAGTAACATTTCCTTGTTACGTTGAAAAATTCAAATATTTCATTAAAATATTTTTAAAAAAAATATTGCACTTTGCAATAGTTTGCAGGAAAATATATAATTATGTAATATATTATTTTATTTCATTTTAATAAATAGAACATCAAATCACTGCACACTACCAATCATACATTTTATATTGGAGGTGATTGATGCTTTGGAGATCAACAAATCTTGCTCTATTGTAATGTGGCAGTGACATATGAATTGGGAACCCCACCCCCATTCATTGCCACTTACCACCTACCCCCCCACACCCACCCCTCCCACGTAAAATACCATTCCCAATTTTTGGTAATAAATATCTCGCACGACAAATTTTATTAATCCATTTACATTTAATTCTAAATATTGTTTTCCCTTTAATTTTAAGTGTGCCCATTATCTGAATTTTCATTCTCCTATGTTCTCTCTCTCATTCATAATTTAATAGCTCCTACCTCTATTTGTACCCTTTCACCTTTTGTTCAGTCATGAGACATAGAGAATCAAAGTGAAAAATTATAGAAATCCCTCATTTATTTATCATTCTTTTCATCTACCTTGAGTTTATGAGAGTATAGTTATTCTTGAGCTTATGAGCTCTTACAAAGTATTTGATTCCATCTTTAACAAGTAGATACTTGTTCTCAACTCTATAGAAATTAGCCTTTCTATCATACAAGTAAGGACTCCCTAAAACAATTCCACATATATCCAAAGGAATTATTTCTAACTCAACCTCATCTACAAATGCTGACCAAAAGAAAACTTGAATTTACATTGTCTAGTCACTTCTAGTTGTGCTTTATCATTCAACTATCCTAATGGGTATGGCTTCTTGTGAGGTGTAGTTTCTAATCCCAATTTCTTTAAAATTTCTTTAGAAATCAAATTTACTTGTGAGCCACTATCAAACAAAGTATCAACCTTTTGATGTTTGGAAACAACTCGAATATGGAAAAGCTCATGTCTTTTTCTCTCATGGTCTTCATCAATAATAGATTGAGTAGAATTACTGGTAGATTCTTTAGGACTCTTACCTTTTATACATGTGGCTGCAATGATTGTTTCATCTCCCATGTCTGACTCCAAATATTTCTGAATAGCTGCAACAGTCTTCTTCTTCTTTCCCTCAAACTTCTTAGGTCTCAGATCTGGATGCAGAATCCAACAGTGTTCATCATCATGCCCATCCTTTTTACAGTGAGAGCATGAAGCTTTGCTTTTCTGTGCAGTATTAGCCTTCCTTGCTTTCCACTTCTACATTCTTTTCTCCTTGCTCTTGCTTGCAGTGTGTTGGGATGGTCCCCCAACTTCTGGATTTCCATTCCTTCCTCTAGCCTCTAGATGAGTAGCTTGTATAGATACCTCATCTATACTAGTGGGATTAAACATGAGGATGGTATGTGTCATGTAGTTGTGTAGACCACCAATGTACCTCAAAATAGTCTCTAATGGGTGTAATGAGATCTTTAGAATCAATGCTCTCCCTCTAAATTCTTCAGTGTACCCTTGCACGCTTTCCCTTTTCAACTGCCAAAGAGTTTGCCAACTCATCATGGCTTGTTGCATGTAGGCCAATGGATAGAATTTCTTCGTGATGGCAGAAACAAATTCACTCTAGAAGGAGATAGTCTTACCATGCCTTTTCATGTGAGCTTGGGTTTTGCCTTCCCACCAAACCAAGGTAGTGCCTCCTAGGCGTAGGCTTTCCAGCTGAATTTTTCTCTTGTCCGAGTCGATGTTCTGCACTCTGCAATACACATCAATTTGTCTAATCCAATTGTCCAATTTTCTCAACATTTAACTCTCGATCATATATAGGGAAGTCAAATTTAATATCTAGCTTGATCAAAGAGGCTTTCTTATTATGCACAGGGCTATTAGAAGGTGTGAGAAAGTTTTCCTCTTTCCCTTTTCCTTTTGAGTGGTCATGGGAATGAGATTCATCTTCTTATTTATCTTGTTTAGAGCCTGATGAATCTTCATCCTTATGCTTTCTAAAGTCCCTATACATTTCTTCTACCATAGAGATTATAGCTAGGAAACTCTCTATGAATTGAGGGTCCGTCCCCATAGAACCTTCCTCTGACATGGTCTTCTGAGGATAGACTCTCCCAATCTTAGGATTAGCTTTGACCAAATTTCCCTCTCCTAATTTAAGCTTTGATCTAGTGAGCATTCAACAGCTAAACCAGCACAAGGTTGTCCAACCTTACAGCCTAAAGCTCTAATACCACTTTATCTCATAATCACCCTAGGAGTGATCTTAGTTAAGAATTATTAAATAGAGGTATTACAAACTCATGTGTTGGTGTGTGTCTAGGTCATTTATGAAATGGATCAATCAGATTGCAAATACATAGACACTTGAAATGGAAGACAGTAGAGAAATACCGTAAGCAAAAATAAGAACACAGGAAATTAATAAGAAGTTCACTCTATCCTCTAAGGCTACATCTCTGGTCTAGCCTTCAGTGGCAGGCTTCTTTTATTGTGTCTTAAAGTAGATAAATACAAATAAGGAGCTCAATATGTGTTTCCTGTCATAGGATAGCTTGGTAGGGTGGTTCCTGGATTTCCCAAGCCACTAGAGTACACAAACTCTTGGCCTTACTTGCTTTCTAACCTCTCGGGTCTACAATGGAAGAAGACCAATGTGGTGGTCAATCCTGATAGATCCCCTTCAAGGATGGCTTGAATTCCTCAAGCCTTTTGGCGCTCGATGCTAACTTTGGTCAACTCAACCCTCTGACTTTCCATTCCTTTTTGCTCTCTCTCAGTCTGCTTTCTTTGTTCTTTTATGTCTGTGGGGTGTGTCTTCTACTGGTTTGTGCATGGCTTTAAAGACACTGGAGCTCATAGCTATTTGATTCCTCTTCCAACTTTGTCGATTCGCCTGCTATAGCTTCGCTTGGAGGTCCCTATCTTAGTGCCATCATCAGACTCACAGGGAGAGGCAACTTGTCCTCCTGCGAACTACGCCAGCATTCTTCGTCAGTTCGTTTCTTCCGTTACATTATGAAGTGAGTCATCTACCACCTTGGCAGTCAATTCAGACTTCAAATTCTTTCATATCATGGCTTGATCCTCTGTTAATTCCATCTTCTCCATCGGACGTGATATCAACAGTCATATCTAAATTCCCCAGGTCCAATGCCATCCACTCATTTCATGCAGTTGACCTACTCGACTGTTAGAATGCAATGAGTGGTAGTTTTCTCTCTCATCTCTTGCCACGTGTTGGGCGTTAAGTGGAATCTCTTCATTTTTGCAAAAACTGCTTACCACAAAGGGATGACCTCGATCAATACTGTCGGTTTTTGGAGCACAGACTGCACCTTTGCCTTTAGCCTTTTTCACCATAGTTTTCTCGCCTCTCATGCGACTAAGCACTTGGGGCTTCTCCATTTTGAGGGTTTCATGCATCAAAAACTCCCTATGTTTCCCGATCAGGGCTTCCCAGGGGCTAATTTTTCCTCCCGTGCAGTCTCCATGGGCCTCGGTCAGCACGCTTTGACCAAGGTCCTCGTCGTTCCATGCTAGCTGCCAACTGCCACTCATTTAGAGCTGTTTTTTATCACTGTTCTGAATTCTTTGAAGTCTATCCCAACCTGGTACATCCATGCTCTGTTAATGATTCTTTATGGATCCAATTCGGATCACTAACACATCCTAGGGTATGGGTTAATTTAGACTAACTCTAAACTTATCATGGTCAACAAACAACCCCTCCTTTGAAATAACATGGCTTAAATATTGAATTCGCTCTTTAAAAAGCTCATGTTTACTAAACTTTGCATATAATTGATCTTCTCTTAAAGTTTGCAATAGCAATTTCAAATGTTCTAAGTGTTCTTCCTCAATCTTGAAATATACTAGAATATCATGCATAAACAACAGCACAAACTTATCAAGGTACCTATTTAGTACGGTATTAATTAAACACATAAAGGCTACTCATGCATTAGTAAGGCCCACTAGTACAAAATGACTAATTAGTTACTAAAAAAGACTCAAATTTGCATATTAACGACAATCTTTTAGTCGATCACCAATAGCGTCTAACTTAAAATATATTATAACGTGACCAACTTTTAGTCGCATTTAACTTAGTAATCAATTTATTTTCTCAATTGTATCATTTACTACTATATTTGTTCATAAATCTGGTCATTAATTTAATCATTGATTTAGTCATTAATTCTCACAATTAATGACAAATACAAAACAAAATATAAGACTACATGATCATATGACAAAACCAATTAGTGACCAAAGAAATATGCCCAAAATGTTCGTCGCATTAAAAGATATTATAAATTAGCTACTAATAGTCATATATAAGCAAATTTTAGTCATCATTTGAAACCGATTAATGTCCAAAGAAATATGAATAAATTTCAAGCGTGTTATCAGATACTGTAAATTTGCTACTAATAGTAGGGAAAATTTTAGGGGGTAATAATCACAAGTGAGCTAATTTTGCATGCTTTTTAAAAAAAAATCATTAATTTCCCTTTTTTTTTAAATTAGTCACCAAATTTTTATAGTATAAAATTGATTTACCTTAAAAATTGCCAAAATTTTGTTTATAGACTATATACAATTAATATAAATTTTAATACCTTTACAAAAACATTGTCAAACATTTTGCAAATTTCATATTATGTATTTGTGATATTTGCCAAGGTTTCTAAACTTTAAAATAAATTTCCATCCTTAAATGTTTCCTTGACGAATATCAAAAATTTACTCGTTGTTTGTAATTGCAAATTTATAATTTACAGTAGTCATTTATCATTTTTGGTAGTTTCATATTGATTATATAAGCAATTAATTTAGTAGTTTATATTCAGTTTATTTACTTTCATTAATAATAGTCATTTTATTTGTGTTCATCATTAATGAGTATAAACTACTAATTTAGTAGTTTTAGATTCATTTTATGTATTAATTATTAATCAACATAAATTAATTAGTATTCTTCTATGACTAAATTAAAAAAAAAAATTGCTATACAATGTGCATGTTCATCTAATATGAAAATGCAATGTGACATATGTTAATTACATTGCTAAATAATATCAAGCACAACTATAGATAATTTCAACCACATAAATTATATTATATGAAATAACGAGTACTACAATATGGGTTTCCAGCTTAATATAGGTTGGAATACAATTTATGCATAAAATATTGTTTCGTGACTTCAAAACATTATCATTGTGGCTCCAAGGAATTACAGGCGAATTCACCAATTCTAAATACTTCACCATCACTCTATATGTGTGTGCCTCATGTGGGATAATAACTTTGAGGGTATCACTAGACTAGTTCTTTAGGATGAAGAGATTGGTAATTAAAAAATTCCATGATGAAAAACTTGACCTTGACATATATGAAAACTTAATTTCTTTGAAATTGTAATGCAAATGTGTGTCTCGTTTCCAGGATAGTTTTTGGTTGGACTTTTAGTATCTCAAATAGTGTCCAACAGAACACCAATAAAGGTAGCAGGAAGCATATATGATATGGGAACAATTCAGAGAAGCTACAATGGTAGGTTATCTAACAAAGATTCTATATAGCAACAATAGTATGACCTCCTTCAACAACTATGTCTGGCCATAGTGAGGGAAAAAATACATTTATGAATGAGATAGAGATATAGAATCCATGCATGCAGCATATTTGGTTTAATTTGAATTTAAATACTTTTTATATTTTATTATTTATGAATTTAGTTCTATTTCTAAGTTTGTTTTACATAGTAGTTTCCCTCACAGTTAGTTAGGGCACTTTCAATCTAGAAATTTCCAAAGTAGAGATGAGGCAAAGATCCTTAGAAGTAAGAGATGAATGTATGCATACTTGTAGTCTCTTCTAATGGGAAAACCTTGCTAGAAATAGTTATTTCATGGAGGTTGAGAGTATTAAACCCAAATAAGTATAAATCCTGCATTTAGATTTATTTCAGTTTAGGAGTGGTTGTGCATGTTTCCATGTTCATTGTACCCTCTAGCCTATAAATATGGTAGGAGGGGTATAGGATTATTCATTTAGTTTTACAAGGTGGAAAGGAATGGACAAAGTGTAGAATTTGAAGCTTTTCATGTATTGCATGTTTTTAAGAGTAATAAATGGTATTGTTATCTCAGTTTTCGATCTATGTACTTGCTACTAAGTTCTTCACCTTGATGTATTTTGGTTCCTAATAAAAATCAAGTTATTACAATTTTTATGAAAAATTCCTTCTTTTCTTTTTTGTTTTCGTAAGTAGTTAGGTTAGAAATGACATTAAGATTGCTACCATGTGCTGAAGAAATTTAACAATTTTAACTAGTTAAAAAATTGACCCATTGTAAGTCCTTAAACTTTTAGCCTTAAGAATGTTTTTGGGTTATAGGAACACAAAAATATGAAAGAATTTTGGAACTGTTAAGAAATAAGGAACTATAAAGAATGAAAAACAAACAAGGAACATGAAAAAGTGATTCTACATATGGTTTAGAAAGTTCTTACCATAACAAACTCAAGAAAGGCTATGTGAGTTGGATGATGATAATCTCCCAACACTCTCAAATAAGAATCATGAATAACAAAAAGTTAAGTTTTAATGCATATATTTGCTAACATAAGAATACATGAAAATAACACATTGAAACAATACCCACCTCAGCACAAAGTTACTCAAAGAAGAGTTTCACATCCACTTGGGAAAGATGGAAGACCATTCACCACAACATAGAATAGTTCTTTGAGAAGCCACTAGGGCTTAATACACATAAAAATTCAAAACATTTCAATCCATACTTCAATAAAACAACAAAATAAACTTTGATTAAGAAAAAAAATTCAACGCAATAATAGCATGCCATGCCACACAATCAACATGCCAACCAAGCAATAAATATACCTTAAAGGATTTATAATTAACCTTATTGTCAATATTTGTGTAATAGATTTTCTTTGTATACATTTCATGCTCATCTTCTAATCAATTTTTTTGATATCAAAACAATTACATTATTTGAATGAAATTTTCGTTTAATAAAGGAGTGCATAAAGCTACTCAGTAGAAATTAAAAAAATAATATTAAAAATAATATGGGCCTATTTATAAATATTTTCTATGACAATGTAACACCTAGATAGATGATATATAGACATTAGCCACCCTCAGAAGAAATTATGGATTTACTATGGGAATAATAGTTTTAGAATGCAAGACCCTAACATGATAATCTCTCAACATCATCCTAGCAACACTCAAGTTGCTCTTGCACTCTCCACAAACACAAATGTCAATGGGAAAGGAAATCGCTGAATTCATAATTATACTAGGAAAATCTCTTTTGTTCATCATTTGTTCCAAAAGAATACCTTCATTACTAAATTCTACAAATGAAAAATGAAGAATTGAAATTGGATCACCACACATACGATAATTAGAAACCTTCAACTAAAAGGTATTCCAACTTTAGAAATGTGTATCCATTACAATATCCAAGGCGTGGATAAGCATATCAAATAAGAGATGGATGTTATAGATTACATAGAAATAAAAAAAAGAACGCCTTTGAAACCATTGTATCCACTTACCTAAAATTAATAAATAGAGTTGCAGGTTGCAATTCAATCACCTGAATCAAACCAATAAAGTAACTAAATGTTGTTAACCTTTGACTCTTTCCCAACTCCAAAATACTGCCAAAATTATATATCTAGGTGATCTATAAAAGTTGATAAGCAGTTACTTTAGATATTTTTTCGACTAATACAAATTGGAATAATGTACTAAGTGTAAATTTCATAAAAAAAATCAATTCATCTGACAAGTGAAATACATTCCTTTCTTTAATGCCCTAACATCGCAAATAATACTTGTATTCATTACACTCATATGAGAAAGAAAAAAAAAATTCATATGGAGTAGCGAGTGTCATTATAATACTTGAATTTTATTTCAAATGTGTTCATTTGACCATTTATCAAAAGTTTTATTGTCTTTATAAGTTCAAATAATGCATATTTAACTACTAGTAGTTATTGGATTGTGTTATGGAAATTGTATTTATAGGTTTCCTTTCCTATAGTAATATCTTTATAGAAATGGAAGAAAGGAGGATCCTCAACATTGATTTTAACACTAATATTGGTAAGATTTTGGTTCATCATACAAAGTTACAAGCTTTTCAAAGGGAATGTACATTTACATAACTCTATGTGGAATAGAAAAGTTTGTTATCTATGTAATAATAATTTAAATTTATTATTGATTGGTTCAATTTAACTGGTGAGCACCAGTATTGCAGCAATCATTCTACAACTTCTGGGCTTCCTACTTTACATCTATCAACCCGGTAGTTCGTAACAAACTTGGAAGCGACGGTGCTATATGCAAAAGTACTAGTTCTTACTGCAAGTTGTCACTTGGTCATCCAACGCAAGATCACTATGAGCTCAATCCAACTCCTATGGATTCTAGAAGAAGCTTTGTATGTAATGAAAGGAAAGAACAATAGATTCTATTCTAATTGCAAAAAGGTGAAAGACTAAAATGTAAAGAAAACCAAGTAAACCCTAATTAACCAACTAACCCTACTTTTACAGAAAGCACTATGAGAACGATGAAAAGAATGCCATTATCTATTCAAAGAAGTAAATAACATCTAACTAAGATATTTCCAGAAGTAAATGAGAAAAAAAAATCTTTTGGGACTTTTATGTATTTTTATATGGAATTGACATGCATGTAATTTATTGTTTGTGAATGTGGCAGCTAATATGTGGTGTTGAATGGTGGTGTTGGGACTTGTGAGGATGTAGGATGGTGTGGTTGGATCCTAGGAGGTCTCAGGTGGCCTTCTGGAGACTTTTCCAACATTCAACCTTCAAAAGAAAGCCTACAGGAAAATCTATAGGAGGACCCAGGAAATCTATAGGAGGAAAAACATCATTCTGTAGGAGGCCTACAAGAGGAGGCCGAGAGCAGTTTTGGTTGTTTTGAAGGTGTGAGAGTGGGTGGAAAAGGTGGATGAAGGTTGGAATGAAGTGTTAGGGAACCTAGGGTCTACCAAGAATCATTAGGAGGGAGAAAGATGATTCGATTTGCTCAAGGAGAGAGGAAGAAGTTCTATGGAAAATGTAGGAAACTAAGGTAGAATTGAGGGGAGACTTGGGCAACCTGTAGGGCATGGATCAAATGGAGTATGGGGTGGCTAATTGGCTGAAGTGCTACTAGAAGATATCTGCTACACAACTGACATTCAACCAATGAGATCAATCAAGCAATGAAATAAGTGCATCTATAAAACAAAGTTTTGCATCACACTAGTCTAAGCTATGATCTATGAAAGGAAATGCTTGAGAAATGATGCAGGAAAGGAAAACATCAAAGAATACTATTGTAAATAAGGAAATGAGCATGATGGAGGAGTTCTAAAGCAAAGAAAACTAGACTATTAACCAACTAAAAAACTGCAAACACTAGAAGTGCTATGAATGAGGAAAATTTGTGTTTTTGGGGCAGCAAGAAGGTCTTTGCCTCAGATCATGGTCCTAAAGGGAGGAAGAGGGGCGAAGGCAATATTTCTAGCCTTTGGAATCTTTTCTTTATCGCTGCTTAACCTGCTATAGAAAGAACAAATGGAAGCAAACTACTAAATCATCCAAAGCAACCAATTCTTAACCATAAAAGAAATACATCTAATAGCAATCTAATCTAAAACTGAAATAAAACATATAAATATAAGTAAAAAGGAGCTTGGCCGATTGGATTAGGCCCCAACCCAAGAGCATTAGGCCTCTGAGGTAAGTCAGTGATAACTCAAAAAGGATTCCATCTTTATTTCCAAAAGAGTAGTAAGATTACATGAAATTGTCACAAAAAATAAGCTCAAAGTTTAGTAGAGTTTACATAAGCAAAAGTACAACAAAAATCCAACAAAAATCTGACCCTACTGAGGCCCTAGACCTCTCTAATTATACAAATGAAGCTACCAATAGATTCCTTAAAATGAGGGAGGCTTGGCTATCAAAACTCAAGATAATCATCAATCATCCTCCACTTGCTCGGCTAACTTCTAGTGCATGACTTGGCTGCTTGTACTTTGAGCTGAATGAAGTGAAATTCAAGGTGAGGAGTAGTAAATCAGGGTGATTCCCTCCTATAATTCCTCTCCTTGGTCCACCTCAAGTTACTATTGTCATTTTTCCATTGGATCCTTGACTTTGACCTCAAAGTTCAATAATAATATTCATTAAACAAATATTAGACAACATGGCATCATAACTAACTCAATTCAATCTATAAGCATAAATATAATTAGAATATCATAGAATAAGCTACAAGAATTGTTGATTTGACTAGGTTGGGAGGTAAAATGAGCTTGTATAATTACCCATTTATGAGGCTCATCATCACCCTGTACTGAAAGTGTTTCTCATCCTCTGAGCAACTTAGTCCATCTCCTCATCTTTTATGGCCCTGGAGGCCTCCCTAGCATCCTATGTTTCTGATGTGGTCTCTTCTTCCTTTTCATAGAATCCTACCTTCCTATCTATTTCTTCCCCCTACTCTTGCTCTGCTTCTTTTCTTCTACCTTCCATCATGCCTAGCAGCTACGGACGACTCAATTTGAGGCCAATCCAATTGACCTTTAGCCTCTGCATGGAGTGCTTGTACATTGGCACTCTCCTTAATGCTTCCTTCATCCTCATTAGGGAATGATATTCCCTGATTTGCAAACTATGTGGTAACGTGTTCCATCTCCTCATATATGCATGCACGTAGTCATCCTGAAGTAACCTTTCCATATCCTCAAAGTGTGTTATGGCTTGTCCCTAATCGCTTATATATCTAGGGGCAATCTGAGGATTATTGGCAAGTAGGTTATGTGTACTGATGAATTCCATGGGGTTTGATGGCTTAGCTATGATCACTAATGACTCATTATGTTCCTTTATCATCAACCTTCATATTTATGCTGCCCTTAACTCTTCATGGTTCATCCATGAGGCCATGGCGATTAATTACAGGTCCCCTAGCCTAGCATTGGGGTCCCACACATTCATGTATGTGAGGGAAATGTTATGTAGGTGGAATTCTACCATCTTTTCCTTATCTTCTGATGTGCTTTGGTCACACAGGTCCATAAATTTCTTGTAATCTTGGAAAGTAATTCTGCCTCTTTGTGCCATTGTCTTTATCTAAAATTGCAACCATTGGTCCTTGAGATACAGGCCATAGGATTTTTTTGGTGTTCTTTATTGCAATGCCTCCATGGACCAGCTAGCCATGCATGCTAGTTGGATCTCTCTTTCTTGGAGCTACCTTCTTAGCAATTCATTTTATGTTTCAAGTTGGCTTCTTGTAATTGCTTCTCTATGTCTGGTAGCACTCAACTCTCTACCCATTTCTCTAAGTTTGTCTCCATATGGCCAATATCCTCAACTCCCTTGGATTTGGATATTTGCATCCACCTGTGTCTTCTTATTCTCTCTTTATATAATTCAAAGAATAGTGGAATTGCAAATGTTTGTGAAATTATTCTTCCTCCCTCAAGAAGATTATAGTAGGAATGAAGTCTGGGCTGGGGATCAGGTTCTTATTACTTTGTCTCTTCCTCCTTTCCCTATGGCTATCCCTCTACCCTTTTCTCAAGCTTTTGGGTCTCATGCGGTTTTTGAAAGTGTCTACTGTAGAACTGTTTTTGCCTCCTATAGGACTGTTTTTTGGTCTTGTATTTCTACCTTTTCTTTCCATGTAGGAGATATAGGAGTCCCCCATTTCATATGTGATAGGTGCCTTAGAAGGGGATTCCTTTACTTGGGCAAAGGGTGAATCTTCAATTATGATTGGCACTTTTGAGGAACGATGGGGTTTCCCTGTTTCGATTCTTATCCTCTTCCTAGCCCTAAAATACATGGAGCCCTGCCTTTTCCTCTTTTGTTTTGGCTTGATGTGCATACTAAGGGCGGTGAGAGAAACTGCTGCCTCTCTTTCTAGAGTCTCAGGGACACTTATTCTTGTTCAGTCTTTCTTGCCTCTTTTTTTGTCTTTGTTTTCTCTGTTTCGTCCTTCTCTATTTCTTCATCTTTCTCATCCTCTATCTTAGTTTCTTCCTTCTTCCCTTCTTGTTTTGCTAAGTCACCAGTTGCTTCACCTTCTCCTCCTTGTTGCTTTTCCTCCTCACTTCCAGTAGGACTGGTATCATAGGTTAGGGTGTTTATGTCATCCTCAGCTATCATGTTTTGGAAGATTTCCCATGCTATAGGGAGTTTAAATGTATGAAGGGATTCTTCCACTAAAATTTTGATTAACCCATGGTGAGCTAGCTGCTCTGAATTTCTTGCTTGAACTTTAGTTCTGGAGTCAATGAGAGACTATAGGAGGAAGTAGGGGATGCTGAACTTCTAAGGGGTTGGAGTGTCCATGCCATACCTTAGTTCATGAAGGATTCTAAAATGGTAACCATAGACAATGTTGTACCTCCCCTCACAGGAAATATATTTGATTATTTGGTAGCTAACTTCATTCCAAGGATATGGTATGCTAGCCTTCTAATGCCATTTTTATCATCTATAGGGGTTTCATTTCTTTGGAAGAAGTTTTTCTTTGCATCCTGGCCAATTTGTTTCTCATCCTTACTCCAAGGCCACCCAAGAGGAACGATAGTGACCCTACTAATAAATTTAGGGGTTATCTCCATGGAAAGACCTCTAAAGGTGATAGTGGCATGTATTCTGGTGTGAGGGACCAAAGTGGGAAAATTCTTCAGCAATTTCCTCATCAAACCCTCAAAATGTCTCAAAAACGTTCAACAAATTTGCTCTTCTGAATATGTCCACTACTTGGGGATGTGCATGGAGCCTAGAGGAGTTGGTGGGCTCCTTCCTCATAAAACCTCTTACCATTTTGTTTATGCTTCTTTGGGAAACCAAATGTGGAGAAGGAGAGAAGAAAAATAGAGAAACAGAGGGACTGTGTTTTTTTAAAGAAAGAAGTAGAGATTTTCTTTTTTATTTCCTCCACCGAAAGGCTTGATTTCATGCTCGAATTTAAACCATTTTTTGCATATTTTGATGTTTAATGGGGATATTCATAGAAGCTACCTCCCCAGTCAGAGAATCGTGCTAAAACCCATGCTTTCCCCATTCAAAACAACTCACTGGCCCTCCTGTAGAGGACTGTTGTGTCCTCTTGTAGAATTCCCGTTGGTGCTCCTGTAGAACATGTAAGTGCTCCTGTAGAGAATGCGGATAGTAGGAATATGGGAGATATCCATGGAGAATGATGGTTACGAGGATGTGAGGGAATGAGAATATTTTCAAGAGCGGAGTTACGAGGAGAGAATGAAGGAAAAGGTAGTGAGAGTATTTAGGGAGGTGTATTTAATACTTTTATGGATATTTCCAGTGATGGAGGGTGAGCTGGCAAAGTATACGTTGGCCATATTTGGACCATTGGTCCCCACCTACCTTGTCATCATGGCCCTTTCCTTGTAATCATCCCTCATGATTGCATTGGAGTTCACACTTCCTCCACTACCTGTCCTTGACATATTTCTTGAGTCAACTATGCTCACGTGTGGGTGACATCTTCAGATGAGGGGAGTCAACTAGATGAAGGTGGCCAAGTTAACTAGCCACCTTTCCCTCATTTAACCTCAACCATATCATTATTGTTGCATGCCTTCTAGTTTCACAGATGCTAACAAAGGAGTGGGTTAGCTACTTACCTGAGATCTGAATGCATTTGTTGTGAGGTGATGTGGCTCTCTCTCTCTCTGTTCCATGCCTTTGTTTCTTTTGTTGTATGTTGTTTCCTTACTAATGTGTGGTTGTGCCTTGTGTGGGGTCTCCTCTGGTTGGATCTGAGCTTCAAGTGTCTTCTTCATCCTTCATATTTGCACCCTATTGCTGTTGATGGTAGATTTTAATGGGATCAACTCCTACAGGAATTCCTACAGGAGCTCCTGTAGTTGCTTCTCCCCTTGAAACTTCAACTTCCTTGTTTGCTTAGAGTTGTGAGGATGATGCCAGAGATGTAGATAGAGATGGAGAGGTAATAGGTAGGCTTCAGGTGAGGTTGAGGGTGTTGTTCCCTTTCTTATTTTATTTCTTTTCTTTTCTTGACGAACTGTTTTTTTCTCTATTTTTTCTTGGACAGGAAGAAGAATGATGCTTGGGGTGTGATGCAGTCTTGAAAATGATGGAAAGGAGGTTTGTAGACTATAGGAGGAGTTATAAATTTTTTATGGAGCTTCCCTGTCCCTCAAACTGCATTTTTTATCCATTTCTGGCTGTCTATAATTCCTACAGGAGCCTCCTATCGAAAACACGAAACTTCCTCTAGAAAACAGAGTTTTTGAAAAAGAAGCATAGTGAAGTGAAAAAAATGACAAGAGTGATGGAGAACTGTGTGGGAAGGTAGTATAGGTGATGGGGTTATTTTCAGGGCTCCCTTGGCATCTTCTGTTGCTTCCTATAGTCCTCATGTACCCCTGCAATGCAAATAAAAAATTCATTTTTATTTTTTTTTAAAACAAATAGGGTGCCTCAAGGAGGTTTTCACCCTAATTGCCTACCTTGGGTGCCTCCAAGGGATCTTATTTTTCTCTCTATTTCTTTTTGACATCACTGGGCCACCTCAGAAGAGGTTTTCAACCCAATGATGGGTCTCAAGCACTTCATGGAGGTTTTCACTTGAGTCCTTATTTTTTTTTTAATTTTTCTTCAGTGAGTTGGTGAAGTGGAGGCTAAGACATGCTCCACTACCATCATTGTCTTATTCAAATTTTCAACGAACTCTCACTTGGGGAGGGGTTTCTTGTAGACTTTCAACTGTTGTCCATTGACAAGCATGGGGATGGCTTCACCATCAATGGTTTTGATCAAAACTGAACTATTGTCATTGCATTTCTCCATAGTGTAGGGTCCCAACCATCTTGTCCTTAGCTTGCCCTTGAAATCTTTATATCTTCAATCATAGAGTAGTGCCCAAAATCCCTTTTGGAATTGATTCTCCTTCATATTCTTTTCATGCCATATCTTTCTCTGAAGGTGAACTACGTCTGTATGGAGAAGGGCCTGTATTTTGTGTTCATCCAATCCATTGAGCTTAAGTGATATTTCTTTTTGTGCATGGATGAGGTCTAGGTCTAGCTGACTTGCCAACCTTAGGATATTGAATTCAAATTATATTGATAACACCGCCATCTTCCCATAGACCAACTCATAGGGTGTGAACCCTATAGTGGTATTCCATGTTGTGTTGTAGTCCCAAGCGGCCTCAACTAATATGTCCGCCCATTCTT
This sequence comes from Pinus taeda, assembly GCA_000404065.3. Lineage (NCBI taxonomy): Eukaryota > Viridiplantae > Streptophyta > Pinopsida > Pinales > Pinaceae > Pinus > Pinus taeda. The sequence goes on along the minus strand of APFE030667232.1, from coordinate 128,681 downwards.
TTCTGCTGCTGCTCACTACCTTTGTCAGGATCCTTTCTAGTGTTCTGTTGGTCACCTCAACCTTCCCATTGGCTTGTGGATGGTAAGGGGTTGAAGTCATGTGCTGTATTTTATGATGTGTGAGCAGGTCTTCAATCAGATTGGAAGTACACTCACTACCTTAATCTGTGACCAATTCTCTTGGACATTCAAACTTGTAGAAGAAGTTCTCTCTCAAAAATTCAGCAACGTTTTCCTCTGTCCATGCTTTGATTGCTTTTGTCTCTGCCCACTTTGTCAAGTAATCAGTGCACCCAATGATGTATTGCTTCTTCTTTGAAGGAAGATTGATAGGCCCCATCAAGTCCATGCCACACTTCTCGAATGGCTCAAAGGTCACTTGAGGTTGCATGGGCATATCATCCTTTATAGTAGGTTTCCCCATCCTCTAACACCAATCACACTAGCTAGTATATCTCCTCACATCTTGATCAATAGTGGGCCAGTAGTAGCCTATTTGCAGTGTCTTCAAGGCGGCTCTTTTTTTGCAAAATGACCTCCACAAGGCCCATCATGATAGGTCAAGATGATGTCAAAGACATCCTCCTCCCTAACACATCTTCGCAAAATCTGATATGGGCCAAGTTTGAGGATATTTTCTCCAATCCAGGTGAAAGGGGCACTTTTCCTTACAATCTTTCTCTTCTCTTTTGAGGATATGTGTGGTGGAAATTGTGTTGAAACCAAGCAGTTTGCTATATCAGCAAACCATGGAGAGAGTACTTAGATAGCAAACATGTGTTCATCTGACATTTGGTCATCCATCATTCCTTCTTCACCTGCAGGCAAATTTACTCTAGACAAAAAGTCAGCAACAACATTTTCTTTGCCAAGCTTATCAATAATGGTCAATTCAAACTGTTGTTGTAAAAGCAACCATCTAATAATGTGAGCATTCACATTTGGTTTGTTCATTAAATATTTGATTGTAGCATGATTAGTGTGCACAAAGGTTTGGTATTCGGTGATGTAATGTCTAAATTTGTTTAAAGAATGCACAACAGCTAGGAGTTCCTTCTCGATCACCGTATAGTTTAACTCAGCCTTTGACAGGTTTTTTCTTATAAAATATATGGCATAAGGCAAATTTTCATCAATTTGTGCGAAGGCTACTCCTATTTCTTTGTTTGAGGCATCTATGTGAATGCGGAAGCGTAGGGCCCAGTTTGGGCCTCTTAGAATTCAGGCAGTCACGCGCTTGCTCTTAAAGGTATCTAGGGCTTCTTGACAGTTTTCTAACCATATAAACTCGAAATCTTTATCTAAGAGGCCAAAAAAAGGAGAGGCTAGTTTGCTGAAATCTTTAATGAATCTTCAGTAATACCCAACTAAGCATAGGAAACTTCTGACATCTCTCACTTTTTTAGGAGGTGAGACCCTTTGGATGACGGCAATTTCGTTGGGGTCCACTTGATGATCTAGACTTAAACATGAACACAAAAAATTATAGAGATAACCATATACACAAAGATGCAATGGAAATAATACTTCATTTCATTAATGTTAATACTAAAATATGCTTACAACCAGAAATGGAAAGAAACCAGCTAGGGCGATGGTATCTTATCTCTAAGAAGAGTTGTGTGGCTACATGCCTCTGAACTATGTTACAATGAGGCTCAGAGGCCTATTTATTGTTGAGAAACAATGGAAGACCCTTCACATTCCAAAATCTAACCCTAGAAGATGAAACGCCAAATTGTGGGCCCCATTTTTGGGCAAGTTGTTACATCAACTTCTCGGGGTCGCGAATTGGTCGTATTATCTCCGTTTGATGCACATGATAGCCCGTTGGAAATATCTCTTCGAGGACTATGACGGAAATGATAATTTTTGGATAGAAAAATTTTTGGCAGTATATTTCCGAAAAAACGTCGTTTAGGGCCTCAAAATGGCTCCGGAAGTTTAGGACCCGAAAAACTGCTAAAAATAGTAAACTATGCTATAATTAAGGAAACTGAAAAAACTGAAAGAATCACTAGAGGGGATCCAATTGGAATTAGCAGGTGGCCTCCAATATCCACCTGGATCACCTGCAGTCCTTGTTGAGATATTGCATGACCTAGCAGTGTCCCTTCAGTCATAAAAAAATCACATTTTTCTAGACTGAGCAAGAGGTTCATCTTAATACACTTGTCCAGAACTTTTCCCAGATTAGATAAGGCTTCCTGAAAGTCAGAGCCACAAGGGGTAAAGTCATCCATGTATATCTCTACTGCATCATGAACTAATTCAGAAAATATACTCAATACCACTTTTTGGAAAGTGGCAGGAGCATTACACAAACAAAAAAGAAGGACTTGGTATGCAAAGGTACCCCAAGGGCAAGTGAAAGTGGTCTTATCTTGGTCTCTCGAGCTGATTTGAATCTAATTGTACCCACTAAACCCATGTAGGAAAGAGAAAAAAATTTCCCTGCCAGACTGTCCGACACTTGATCTATGAAAGGTAAAGGAAAATGGTCCTTTTTAGTGGCTTTGTTCAATTCCCGATACTCGACACAGATTCTCTACTTACCATTTTTCTTTGGCACTAGCACCAAAGGAGAGACCCATTCACTATCAGAGATGGGATAGATGAATCCTACATCAAGCAATTTCCATAGTTCTTCCTTAACAATATCTTTAAGTGATGTATTCATCCTCCTTTGAGGTTGCTTGATTGGCTTGCAATCCTCCTTGATGCATATATGATGAGTACATACTGAAGGGTGCACTCCCTTCATCTCCTTATAACTCCAAGTGAAGGCATCTAGGTGTTCTCTCAACAAGCTACATAGTTCCTTCTCCTGGGAAGTGGATAGGGATGGATTGATTTTCAATGTTCTTTCTGGGCCAAAATCTATATTCTTAACATGGAGAGAGGTCGAGTGGGCCACATAGAGATTAGTTGAGGGGTTGTTTTGGGTTTCCCTTGCTATATCCTCTAATGGTGATACACTGGGAGGTGGATTTTGAATCAGATTTTGAATCATATCATCCTCATCTTGTTGCTTTTCCCCCATGGCAATTCCTAATGCACAAAGCAGTGAAAATGAGACTTCATCCTCATCTCCCTCCTCTAACCAGAGAGGTAGATCATGTTCTAACAAGGGTTGGGTAGGAGGATATAGGATTAACTGCTTGGAAATATGGTCTTTCTTTATGGTCATCTTCCTAGATCAATAGCTAATGTATGCATTGGTAGTACCTAACCAAGGTCTTCCAAGAATGAGAGGATACCCAGTGAGATTTTCCTTTGGCTGGAGAGCTAAGAAATTAGTAAGGTACTCCCAAGAATCAATGGAGACCATCGTATTTTCCACAATCCCATCAAGGGTCATGGTCGAGCAGTCTGCAAACTGTAGCATGATCGTGGTCTTCCTCAAGGAGCCCTGGATGTTGAGTTTGAGCATTGTGTCCTTTGTCATCACATTAATGGTAGCTCCCAGATCAATCAGGGTGTGTGCGAGCATGGTGCCATTGATGTGGACATCAACTACTAGGCTTCCAGCGTCCAAATACTTTGGACAGATTACCTACCCCAACATTAGGTCGGATAGTTGCACTATGACATTGATGGTTGGGGCATCTTTCTTGCACCTTCCAGGATGCTTAAAGAACTTTTCTCTAATCAACCTATTGTAGATAGGAACATATTTTATGGCTTGGAGAAGTGGTATCTTCACACATAAATGTTTCAATTCCCCTAGGATTTTAGTTTCTTCTGGGGTAGGCTGGACTGTCACAGATAGTCTCTGAGGAAACGGTGGAATTGCTTTAGGTTCACTTTCCTCTTTATCTTGCTCAACCTCCATGGGTGGAGGCTAGCTATCGAGCAGAGATTTCCTAGATCGCAAGTTAATTTCCTAAATCTCCACAGCATAAGTTGCGCATGATGGTTCCCCACTATACACTTGTTGAGCCTATCTGTTGTTCGGGTTTGGATTTGGCTAGGCAAGCATTCGGGGTTGCTCTAGTGGAGCATGATGTAATGGTTGTGGTTTGGAAGGTGGTGGAGGCAAAAGAATGGGAGGAGAGTTCTATTCGGGACTCCACCCCTAATGAGATGCATTCCACTGAGGTTGTGGCTAAGCATAAGATTGAAATGAATGGGTGGCTAACTGGGCATGATATGGAGATGTGAAGGACGGAGGAGGAGGTGTGGACCAGAATGAGTAGGGGGCCCCAAGAAGGTATCAAAGTAACTTGGTTGGGGTTGTAGTATGCCTGAGATGTCCCTTGCATCCCCTATTGATCTGGTGTAGGTCCATGCAGCCTCCCTTTGGTTTATGTAATAAAGTTGTTCAGCGACTCCCTCAGCCCCTTGATATACAACCTTAAGTTCGGGTATTGAAGGACACTTGTCTGTAGAATGATTCTCTTCATAGACTAAACAAACTTCTATAGATTTCAATGGGAATTCATTCCTAGGATGCCTCCTAGTGCACTTAGGGAAAAAAATGACCAAAGCCCTATCTGCTTCCTCTTGTTTCCTTTTGATATGCAAGGTATCCATTTGCATGGAAAGAGTCTACAACATCTCACTCTTGAAGTCTTCTAGCATGTTTCCAATTTCTCCTTTAATGAATGAGTTAGTGGAAGAGGTACTAGATATGGGTTGACTCCCCCTATCTTTCTTTCTGGATGCTCTAGAATGGTTTCTAAAAATAGTCTTTATGTCCTCATAGGATAGTTGGTAGATGTCTCCCTTAGCCAAAAGATGTAGGGTGTCTAAAATATCTTCCCGAATTCCCCTCAGCAGGACGAGCTTTAGAGATTTAGGGTCGAGTGTACACCCGACCCTTTAGTAACTGAGCTGGAAGTAAATAACCAAAAAACATCTTTTTGGATTTTTATGTATTTTATGTGAACTTGAGATGCATGTAATTTATTGTTTGTGAATGTGGCAGTGAACAGGTGGTGTTGAAGGGTGGTTTTGGGACTTGAGAGGATGTAGGATGGTGTGGTTGGGTCTTAGGAGGTCTCAAGTGGCCTTCTAGAGATTTTTCCCACATTCGACCTTCAAAATAAAGCCTACAGGAAAATATACAAGAGGACACAATAAATCTATAGGAGGAAAAACAATGTTCTATAGGAGGCCTACAGGAGGAGGTCGAGAGTAGTTTTTGCTATTTTGAAGGTGTGAGAGTGGGTGGAAAAGGTGGATGAAGGCTGGAATTAAGTGTTAGGGCACCTATGGTATACCAAGAATCATTAGGAGAGAGAAACATGATTGGATTTGCTCAACGAGAGACGAAGAAGTTCTACGGAAAATGTAGGAAACTAAGGCAGAATTGAGGGGAGACTTGGGTGACATGTAGGGAATCGATCAGATGTAGGGTGGGATGGGTGATATGATGACCTAATGCTATAATATATCTTCTTCATAACCGATAGTCAACCAATGAGATCAAGCAAGCAATGAAATAAGTGCATCTAGAAAACAGAGTTTTGTATCACACTAGTCTAAACTATGATCTATGAACAAAAATGCTTGAGAAATGTTGCAGGAAAGGAAAGCATGAAAGAAGACTATTGTAAATAAGGAAATTAGCATGATGGAGGAGTTTTTAAAGAAAGAAAACTAGACTATTAACCAAATAAAAAACAACAAACACTAGAAGTCCTATGAATGAGGAAAATCTGTATTTCTCGGGTAGCAAGAGGTTCTTTACCTCAGATCATGGTCCCAAAGGGAGGAAGAGAGACCAAGGCACCATTTCTAGCCTTTTGAATCTTTTCTTTATCACTGTTTAGCCTTCCATACAAAGCACAAATGGAAGAAAACTATTGAATGATCAAAAGCAACCTATTCTTGACCATAAAAGAAATACATCTAACAACAATCTAATCTACAAATAAAATAAAACATACAAATACAAGTAAGGAGGAGCTTGGCTACTTGGATTTTCATAACCTAGGAGTTTCAACCCTCTGAGGTAACTCAGTGCTAACTCAAAAATGATTCCATATTTATTTCCAAAACAATAACAAGATTACATGAAACTGTCACAAAAATAAGCTCAAAGTTGAGCAAAGTTTACATAAGAAAAAATACAACAAAAATCCAACAAAATTCCAACCCTAGTGAGGCCCTAAGCCTCTCTACTTATACAAATGAAGCTACCAACAACTTCCTTAAAATCAGGGAGGCTTGGCTCCAAAAACTCGAGATAATCATTAGTCATCCTCCAGTTGCTTCGTTGCCTTCTAGTGCATGACTTGGTTGCTTGTACTCCAAGCTGAATGAAGGGGAATTGGAAGTGAGGAGTAGTAAATGAGGGGGATTCCCTCCTATAATTCCTTTCGTTTGTCCACTTTGAGTTATTGCTGCCATTTATCCACTAGATCCTTGAATTTAACCTTAAAATTCAATAATAATCGCCATTAAACACATATTAGACCATATGGTATCATAACTAACTCAGCTCACTCTATAAGCATAAATATAATAAGAGATTCATATAGTAAGCTAAGAGGATGGTTGATTTTACTAGGTTAGGAGGTAAAATGAGCCCATATAATTACCCATTTATGAGGATCATCATTAACAAGAGAGAAGGAAACACAAAATAATGTAGATATAATCACAGACCTTTAAGTGCAATGAAAAATAAAAATCCTCATTACCATGTGAAGAAAATTAATACATAAACCCTCTAATTTCCATACTTGTGTTGAGGAAAGAAAATAAATATTTCTAATCTATTTGATGTATAAGTCTCATATTTCTATCAGAACAATCACCCAACTAAAGGTACAGGAATGTTCTTTTCCTATGGAATAAAGAATAGATCAATCGTTTAGATAATCTTTACTATATTAATATATATATATATATAGATAGATAGATAGATAGATAGATAGATAGATAGATAGATAGATAGACACACACATACACACATTGAATATCTTCCCTTTTATAAAGCGTAAAGAAGAAGTAGAATTTTTATCGTGAGCACTATATATGGCTTCTACATAGTACAAAACAATGATTTATCCATCTAGTGTCAAATCAAGCTAAATGGATCACACCATGACCTCACAATTCAATGTACAATTTCCCTCAATTCAACATATATTAACAATAATGAATTCCTTACTTTCAGAGTAAGTGAATTCTTTGCACTTAATTGTTGATCAATGTATGAAACATAGATTGTTTTTCTACTGGTATCTTCTTGTTGGTTTAAATTAGTTTTATTAATCACTCTCTTTTTCCTTGATAGTTATTTTTATTCTAATGCACAATCTAATGTACAAATATTAGAAATACCCAACAATCAACCAAAAATGGAAACAAAATTGGAGAATATTTTACATTCAGGAGTACCATGCCCATCTATTTTTATTATTACTATAGTTATAGGTGTTGTTCTTATTTTTGTTTACCATAAAATAATTGAACAATGAAACAACAAGAAAATGATTTACATGTGAAGGCAACACAAAGTCCATTTCCATAGGGTTTAACTCAAGAACAAATCTTCTAATCTTGCATGTTGCGACTAAAGTCCTATGCAGATGAAACAATTTTCACCCCCCAATCATGCCTTCTTATGTGAGGAAACACCATTTGTGTGTTGTTGGTGTTGTTTAGATTGTGAAAGTGCATGATTTTTGAGCACGACGTTCTACTGCAGAACCTGAGTGGAAAGGTTTATTTAAATAGCTAAACTTCACATAACACTTTGTTGCATATGTAAAATTTTCACATTTTGATGATTTTACTGAAGACTATGTTGACATTTTTTAATACGGATATTTTGTTCCATATTATTCTGATTTTTATGACTACTCTGCTAGAATTGTTGAAACCTTAGCTGATTTTTGTCAAAGCTTAGCTATTTTTGTTGACCATTTTAATTCATCTGCTGAATATCTAGATTTTGGAGCAAGTTTTGCTGATTTGACTCACTACTTTGATGTAAATGTTGAGTCTTGAGTAAATTTTTCTCATGTAATTGCATGCTTAACTAATTTTGTTGACTCTAATGTGCACTTTACTATTGTTGTGTCTTGACACTTTGTTGAGCAATTTATTGAAAATCTTTCATGTCTGAAGTAGCATTCTTATACCTCTTCAAAGACCAGTCTTTTGAGCCCCCAAATGACTAAATATTCGGCCTATAGACGCTACATTTACTCCTAATTCCATGCTTGTTCCACTAAAGCCTTCATTTTCCACCACCACGACCATCATAAAAAATTACCTAAGCATGTTTCTTTTTGTTTCCGAGGTTCAACTCTTAAAGGAGAAAACCAATTCAAAGGAAGGTTTCCTGTAACTCAATCCATAGGTTCCTGATCATTAAGAAAATAGTAGCCATATGCACATTGAATGACAAAAAATAAGCATTTAACAATACCATTTGTCTTCCTGTAATGATATCTTTTTGGTTTTACCAAACATAAGGACACCTGGTGTTGCTAAAAAATGTAACTGATTGAAGGCCTTACTCATTTCCCCTAGTGGCATTCAGTTCTATGTTCTAGACTCCAGTCACTTGTGAGCCAAATAATGACCTTTTTCTCATCTGATTGGCTTGTAATAAAATAATCAATTCGATCCCATGAAATTATATTAACAAGGCTAGTGTGACCTCTCAAAACAACAATAAAAGATGCGTCACTTGTATTCCAAATTTGGAGTGTACTATCCAAAATAAAACTAGCTAAAATTGAATCATCTGGAGACTAGTTGAAACCCACCTACATTAATTAGTATAGACACAAACTATTTTTATAACAATGTAGCCAATATCATAATCCAAAAGAAGGTTGAGTCAACAATTATAAAACCATATTGAAATATTTTGAATATTTAAAGCAGTCAAAATATGTCAACATAAAATTTCCAAATCTGTAATATGACCTTGCAGAGTCATCTCAACTTTGCAATTCTCAATAGCTAGAGGTTATCCACTACCAAAATCTATAGAGCTAGACCCAAATTGTTTCTCATGAATAAGGATAAATTTATCATCAACGTCTAAAGCTACATGGTGACCATGTTTAGCCCACTTGACACAATTAACAGGGCCAAAGTGCTCGTGAATAGTGGCAAAAAAATTATGAGTTATTTGATCAACATCCACTTTTTCTCCCTCCAATTTCGTATTTGAAATTTGAACCTTCATGGATAAAAGTGAAACACGTTACTTTCATCACAAAAATAATTCCCTTTAATAAGATATTTCTGATAGCTAAAAACTAGCCTATGCTATATTATGACATTTTAGAAATATCCAATTTTGTTGTGGGGAATTATGAGGCAAATAAATCCAGTCAATGAACCTTTACTACCAAGAAAGATTTTAGAGGGGTCATCCTCAACAAAGATATCAAGAAATTTGTTGGTTTTTTTACAAGAATTCAGAAATAATAAGATAGTGAAACAAGGTCGGACAACCAATCCAGAATGTTATATAAGTTGTACTAAGAAAACTGTGATTCCCACTTTTGGGATTCAACATTTTTTTGTACAATTACCCAGGTAGATGCATTCTAATTAAGTAAGAACCAACATAGAGGAGACAAGAGTAGGAAAACGCACATAAACTCCCTAGTCAGACCAAAAATAATCATAGAGAGATCAATGAGAAGAGTAGACATACCAAAGTGACTACATACGACAAACTAGCCCTCAACAGGAGCATGAAGAATACAAATAGGATGTAAAATAAAGATAAAAGTATTATACTAACCCTTTCTCTAGTTTGACCATTTATTATAATGAATTCTATTTGGTCTCCTCCAAACGTTGAGACATAAGCTTTAATTCCTCCAGTGCCAATTGATATGAATAATAGACCCATGGTAGTGCTCAACATCAAATACTTCAAAGCTTTATCAGTTACAAGATTGGGATTTGGTATTGTAGCCATCGAAATCACCCTATTCCCCTTCATTCTAGGTTTCAGAAAATGAATCAAATCACTTTGTAGTTGAATGGAGTGATGAGTTTTTTTGATGGGCTATCGGGCCATAGCCAGTAGTGACTCCATTATTCAAACTTACATAGGAACACAACTAAATAAAGATATATCCATAAATACAAATTTGAAACAAAAATAACATATCATTTCATTAATAAAAAATATTGAAATATGCTTACAAACATAATGGTAATAAACTAGCTTAAGTGATGGTATCTTATCTCTGAGAAGAGGTGTGGCAGCTACATGCCTTTGAACTATGTTACAATGAGGCTCAAAGGCATATTTATTATTGAAAAATAATGGAAACCCATAAACACCCAAAAGCATAACCCTAGGAGATGAAGCACCAAAACCATGGGCCCTATTTCGGTAAATTGGTACATCAACTTCCTAGAGTCGTAACTTTGGCATATGACCTTCATTTGATATAGAAAATACCTCGTTAGAAAGATCCATATGAGCATTACAATTTTGGAATGGAAAAATTCAATTGGAGACTTGGGTTTTCCTTGATATTTCTAAAAAAATGTCGTTTAGGGCCTCAAAACAGCTCTAGAAGTTCAAAACCCAAAAAACTACCAAAAATAGTAAATTGTGCTACAATTAAGGAAAATAAAAGATAGAAAGATACAATGGTGGGGTTCCAAGTGGAATAGGTAGGTGGGCGACAACATCTACCTAGATTATTCCTCCACCCTATGGAAGCAATGGTCCCCATTATGTTGAGTGCCTCCATGAGATGGCAAATGTTTTGCTGAACTTGGTCCCTTGTGAGCCACTTGCCCTGGTGTAGGAGTTGGCTAGGTTTGAAAACCCGATATAGTTGGATCTTTTGCTAAGGAGTATTATTGACATGTGTGTGCATAATTCGATCAGATTTGGCTTGTTCCATGTAGTACGGGTTTAACTTCATTTATATGAGCAATTCTGCACTATCTGATGTCTCCAATAATGGTGGGAATTATGGTTGAAGGTGGTTCGCATTGAACACTGTGTGGAAGCCAAGGAACGTGGGAATGATAAGCTCAAAAGAATTGTCTCCCATAGCCTTGGTAATGGTGTAAGGACCATATTGGAGTGGTATGTGATTTCTATGGGCTCCAGTAAGGCGTTCTTTCTGCAAATGCAATCAAACATTATTACCCACTTGAAACTTGTGTGGCATGCAATGTCAATCATGTCATTGCTTGTACTTGGGATTTGACTTCTCAAAGATGTCATGAACCTTCTAGATGATGTGTTGGATACATACAATAAATTTGGTTTCTTTATCAGCCTCAAACAATACATGTGTGTATTTTTTTATGTGTAGTCGCATGAGGCATGGCAACATCAGTTAAACACAATGGTTGAAATCCTATACCCACTTGAAAGGGACTAAGAAAATTCAAGCTATGGAGAGCTATGCTATAACTTTTCTCCGTATAGGGAAGACTCTCATCCCATGTTTGTGGATGCCTAGAGTTATACATGTGAAGAAGTGTGTGCACTATCATCATATTCACGACCTTTATCTAGCCATCAATCTCTGGATGGAAGGCAATCGACTTGGTGATCTTGGTGTCCAATAGTGTCAAGAGTATTGACCCAAATGTGCTCAAGAACCTGTTATCCCGATGTGATATAATGGTTTGTGGAATTGAAAAATGTACACACACTTTTTGAAAGAAGAGTTTGGCATTGTCCTCTACTGTGATACTCTTGTTGCAAGTCAGCAATATAGTCATGTTAGAAAATTTCTACACTATCACAAATACACAATCATTACTATGCTTAGTAGAAGTCAGACTAGACATATACTCCTTGGAGATGGATTCCTACTACTAGCCAGGAGTAAGAAGAGGATTCTACAAACCTTTCTTCTTGATGGTTGGCTTGGCAATGGCACAGGAAGTGCAAGATCTGATATTTTTCCAACATCCAATTAGATTTTTGGCCAATAAAATTACTTTTGTAGTAGAACCATAGTTTTCTCCACACCAAAGTTTCTTGTAACTCAACTGTAGTGCGCCTCCCAAATCAGCTTGGCATGCTTGCTTGAAGGAACATAAAGGTGGCCTAGGTATCATAATAATGTGTCGTGGAGCTAGAAATCATCAACTTGATTTCCATCTACTAGCATCTACTATGTGGAGGAAAAATCTGGATCATTTTTGTATAGTTGCAACCATCCAGAGGTCTTGTGGCCAGAAGAGTTGAGAATAGTAGTTAGTGCTACAATTGGGGGCTAGCTGAGGTATTCTGCAACATTATTGATGCTCCCTTTTTGTATTTATCATTCAAGTGGAATTGTTGTCGATATGTAGACAACTTCTAATGGAAATTTTTCTGCAACTTCTCTTATGTTTGTATAAACTAAAGAAGTCACCCAGCAGTGTGGATGACCATCTCCTTCCCCAAAATGTAATGCTTCCATTGTTGACAAACCTACACCATGGAATACATCTCTTCATCATAGGTGGGGTACTTCTAAATTATATCAAAAAGTGTCTCACTATGATAGGGAATTGGATGCCTGTGCTGTGTGAGGACTGCACCAATAGCATAGTCGAAGGCGTCTATCCCAATTTCAAATGGTTGTTGCACGTATGGTAGTGTGAGTACCTATGTGGATAAAAATCATGCTTCTACTGTGACTCAAACTAGGAAAAGTTTTTTTCACTCCACCCTTAGTATTCTAACTCAAAGGCCAAGTGATTTGTGAGAATCACAGCATGAACCTCTGATAAAAATTTGCAAGGCCCGAAAATTTGTGAAGCTCTATTAATGTGGTTGGGGCTGGCTAATCTTGAATGACATGGATCTTAGAAAAATTCACATGCATGCCACACTCATCTATGATGTAACCCATATATTTGACTTGGCTCATTCCAAAGGTCCATTTCTTTGAGTTTCCACACAATTTGTGCTTCAGAAGGGTTTGAAGGACCTACCGAAAGTTTTTCAAGTTTTCCTCACAACACTTGTTGAAGATGAGGATGTTTTCCAGATAAACAACCAAGAATGAGTTGCTGAATGGAAACAAGTTGTCATCCATTAGCCTAATAAAAGTAGCAGGGGAATTTGTCAACCCAAAGGGCATAAACAACCATTCAAAAAATATTTATTTGGATTTGAAGGAGGACTTTGTTACATCTGTAGGCTCTATTGGAACTTGGTATAGTAGACTTCGGATAGATATTGCTGAAATACTTATCCCCCTTGTGTTGGTCAAGATGGTCATCAATCCATGGGATTGGATACTTGTTCCTAATAGTTATTGTTTTAGTTATTGAGAGTTAATTCAAGGCCTCCAGCTCCCATCCATCTTCTTTACAAGTACAGTGAGCCTCCCACAATGCAAGGAACTCGATCAGATGTGCCCTTTTTGTAGAAAATCCTAGATTTTCTACTTAATCTCTTCATTTTCTAGAATGGAGCAATGATATTTCTACCCACTGGGTAGAGGTACTCTGGGCTTGAGATTAATCGAATCCTTCACCTGATAGTGCAAGGGCACCCCTGTGAGTGAGGAGAAGATGTCTTTGTATTATTCCATGATTGTATCCACCTACTTCTACGACATTAAGGAATTCTTCCAAGACGCCATAGATGTGGCTATGATATTCCTCTTACTTTATGAGAGAATCAGAAAGAAAACAAATTTCCTAGTATGGGAGATGATCTTACAACATTTCTTAGCAGAGATCAAAGAGATGGTTGTAGGTGGGGCCACCTAGGGTATCCTATACAAGTTATTACCCAAAGAAATAATAACAGACCAAGTTCTATACTCATATACAACATGTCCCTTCCATAGGTATGGTTGTCCTAATAATGCATCACAAAATTCAAGAGGAGCAACATGACACAATACCTCATCTGTGAAAGGCTTGATGTTCTAGTGAAGCCGACATTATTCATTGACACAAATATCTTGTCCTTGGTGAAGCCACTCGATTATGTATAGATGCAGATGTGGTGCAGTTGGTAGGCCAATCCGCTTCACGACCTTTGTTGAAATGAGGTTATTTAGGCTCCCACTATCGATAATGAACTTCATCGAAGAACATTTCGCCCACATCTCTGAGTGGAATAGGCATTAACTCTACTCTAGATCTTCAAGCTCAATCTTCAAGATCTTTGTTGTCGCAAAGGTGGCACTGGACTTCGTTTCAATTAGCTTCTTCCCTTTATCATTCACCTTTTCCATTTCAGACTTAGAGTTGGAACATGCCTTTAATTCGGAAGCCTTTAGCTCAGCCACTAGTGAATGCTTGGCCCTACACTCACTTGTATTGTGATTGTATCTCTTATGGAACTCAAACCACTCTCTCATGTCCTTCTTTGTATTTATGGTGTTTTTATTTGATTGGGACTTTGGTGGGTTATCCTGGGTTACCCCACCTTAGTTTTGTCCTTTGCTTTGCAGTTTGTGGGAGCCTTTCCCTTGCTTCAAATTTGCAGAATGAAAGTCTCATTTTTCTTGTTTAAATGTCAAATCAATATTGATATCATATCATTACGCCATGCCGAATGAGGATATGTCCATGAACTTGATCTCATCCTAGATGTACCTGTGTAGATAACTGTAGTACTTGAGAACAAAATTCTACTGAAAATCCTTCATGCCCAACTTCGTGTGAAGGGTATGAAAAACATTACTAAACTCTGACACGTCTTGCTCCCTTCCCTACCGTAGTGTTGTCAACTTTATGTATTTTTTCTCATAGCTCCTGACAGGGTAGTTCTTCTCCTTGATGGCATCCTGGAACATGTTCCAAGTGGGTGTGACTAAAAATAGCGAGGGGATCCTTTCATCCTTCTTATAGTATATTTCCCACATGTCCTTGATGTGGGGGTCAGCTTTGAGAAGTGGAAAAGTAATATTTTCTCGAATCGAGAAATTATGAATAGAAAAATATCCTTCTAGTAGATTTATCAATTTATCTATGACGTCCCCATCCATATGACCTTCAAGAATGGTGATGTCAAAGCTAAATTGTGACTTGAAGGGTGTTGTGCTTCTAGAGTGGCTACTCGAAGGATATCCATCATCTTTGGGTAGCTACTAAAGGATATGGGATAATTTTTCCATCATTTTGTTCCTTTGTCCCTTGAGGGCTTCTTTGAGGAATATTTTGAAAGGATCTCACTCCCCATCATATTTTTTTCTTACACCATGGGAGGTTGTATGGCTTTTCTAGGTTGTTCTTACAAAGGTTCGACCAATTCGAGCCCTAACTCCTTATACCCTGACCTTGTTGGGGACATGCAAAGAAAAATGATGAAAGAGAAGATCACTCTGATACCACTAATTCGAACTTAAAAAAGAACCCAACAAATTACATATATAAAAATAAATATACAGATGCAACATAAACAACAGTTCATTTCATTAATATCAAATATTGAAATAAGTTTACAAAAATAATGGAAATATACTATTTTAGGTGATGGTAGATTATCTCAGAGAAGGGATGTGGTATCTACATGACTCTAAATTGTGTTACAGTGAAGCTTTAAGGCCTATTTATTATTTATAAGCAAAGGAAAACACTAAACATCCAAAAACCTAACCATAGGAGATGAAGTGCCAAAAACATGGGCCCTCTTTAGGTAAATATGTACCTCAACTTTCTGAGGTAATCACATTGGGATACAATCTGCATTTTCTACGTAGAATACCTCGTTAGAAATATCTATGTGAGGTCTACAAATTTCAGATGGAAAAAATTACTAAAATCCTTATGATGGCCCTTGTTTCCAAAAAAAATTCTACTTAGGGCCTAAAAATAGCTCTCGAAGTTTAGGACCTAAAAAATAGTCAAAAATAGTAAATTATGTTGCAGTTAAGTAATCTGAAAAACTACAAAATATAGTGGTGGAGGTGGGCACCAACATCCACCTAGATTAATCCATATATATCAATTTGGTTGTTAATATTTTCCATCACCTACTCTGAGCTCACATCGACCATTTTCTTGATATTTAGCTCATCAACATCCACGGATGAGGTCTCTTCATTTTGAGGAATTTGTAAATTCAAGGTTGTATCTCCTCCTAAAACAAGGAATTATGCTCCACCCATAGTTTCTCCAAGTATATTCCATCCTTCTTTCTTGCCATTTATAAATATAGGCCACCAAGGAAGATAATCACTATAATTAATAGTATAAATGGATGGCCATCCACAAGCACCACATAGGCTTCAAACATGACATTCACCCTCATGTGACATCATTCAAGCCACCTTGAAGATAATTTTAGTAGAAATATGTTTCCATTCGAAACACCATATTTATTTTGCTGTGTTTAGAGGCTTGATAAGCTCAAATATTTATTTTTCCCACACTTGTAGTCGAGGAGCTCTCCAACTTTGGGAATTCGACATTACTCCACCTAATAAATATAGGCTCAAACTTGACACTTCTGGAAGAATCTAGGGAAAGTTAGATTTTGTGTGATTCCTCGTAGCATGATAACTATTTATGAGGTGTTTTTCAATTTTTCTTGTTATTCCAATATTCTCTTATTATTATTAGAGTGTGCCTTCATTAGCTCATCAAATAGCTATCAAAATAAAGAGAGAAGAACACATGATGCAGGCTTTTTGTTAGGTCCAAAACCTCTCTCTCTTGGAGAGGGAAACCCATACAAAATTCGTTTTATATTGATTCAAACACTAAGACCATGACACTTGACTTACTGAGCCACTCCTAGACCATGACACCAATCCTCTTCTTCTTTATAGATGAGATCAACATCATCACTGTGCCACTGATATATTCATTAATTTATATGATGTTATGATTGAGATCATGATTATCATTGTCCAGAATAGATGTCGATATAGAGTGTCTTGTGATCTTCATCAAGACTATGACTGTGTACTTTTTGCACCGAGATATTGCTTCTTCTTCAATGACTTTGCAGTCCTTGAACCAACATACTATTGTGTTGCTTCGATATTGTATGGTACCTTGAGACAGTAATCACCCAAGAAACACATAACCACTATAGTCGCTCGAGATTTTTAGCCATTATATCATTCGAGAAACTACAAGTATCTTTCTCCATTGAAAACCTGAATGACTATGTCTCCATCTGAAATTTCTATGTTACTATACTTGTTTGGGATTTTAGTGAAGAATGTGAGGCTTTCACTTTGTTTATCACCAAGATTTTAGAGTATGTAGATGTTTTGTTCTCTTTCGTAGTTACAGAGGCTTGTCTGAAATTCTTATCTTATGTGCTAACCCCAATGGGGTATTTATAGTTTTTTTTTCATTGTAAATAAGTCGACATGTCAGCTTAATTTTTTTTTCTCCACATATGAGCCAATGTGTCATATAAATATATTTTGAAGCCATCAATTGCTTCTTAAGTTTTTAGCTTAGAGACTTTATCTTCTACTTGTCTTGCAGGATTTTTCTTGTCTTGGAGGGTTGTTCAAACTTATATATTTGTACACATGTCATTGACTCTTTGATATCGTAAGGATCTATTATAGCGACTACAATGACCCTCCAAAATTTTGTCTTTGCTTCATTTTGGAGCCTCCCTCCTCGAAACCATTGTAGCTATCTTGTACTTGATGTACTTCTATTTATTTGTTTCCATTTTCTGTTTAAAAACTTATGTTCACTCACTTGTCCTGTTGGTCGACCACAAGCTGACCCAGCACTTGGTTGTAATCTGGTCATTTAGCTGCCAGGAAAAATTGTGAAAACCTGGAGGGGAGTCTGTCTGCCCCTCAAGAATTGCTCATAGTACCCTAACAGCTGTCTTCCACATAGAAATGTATAGAATTGGCTAGTTGCATTGCTCTCAAGAAATGCATAGAGAAGCCTAGGCCAGATGCATTGCTATCAAAAAATGCGCAAAAATGGCTAGCTCCACCTCTCTCTAGAAATTCCCTAAGAAACCTAGGTGAAGTACACTACTCTCCAGAGATCCGTGTAGTGGCCCAAGATCACTTCTTTGGAAAATTGGGTAGAGCTGGCCATCTAGTTAGGTCCACTCAGCCTAGAAGCAACACAACAATTTTTCCTCATTTGTTGTTCGTCGCATGCACCAGTAGGTTACCCTGTTCCCTCTACAATTGTGCAATCCTTCCTTTCATGCCATGAATATTTTCTAGAAAAATAAAAAAGAAAAATGTGGAAAGGTGTCCCAAGATTTTAGGGATCTAATTTTACCACTAGGAGTTACATGCAAAGCCAATTTTCCAAACTCCCCGCTAAGTGTTTCTTTTTCCTAGATTGATGGCACCCACATCATAAACACTAATTTCACCAAATATTTTTAACCAATGCGTCATAGCTCATTCTTCATGTTGGGTGTAGTATAGGGTTTATAGATGAACCAACATTTAATTATCAATCTAGATAATTCTTGAACTTGGAGACACAACAGTGGAAATGCCAGAGAGAGCACCTGGTAACCTGTAAAACAAATTCTAGTCCAACATGGACAATAAATTAAATAATATACTTAAAACGGAACTTGAGAAAACATCAATCCAGGCAATCTTGTACCATTTAAAAATGCGAAAGGAAATTCTAAATAAGAGAAAACAAAAGGGAAATCAGAACTGGAAACCAAGAAGTGTAGGCACAATATCAAAAACACTGTAAATGATGAAATAAATTGATGAGCAAATCAAAAGCCATTCTTCCTACACTAATTCTACTGTATCTACCTTTGTGTAAAATTAACCTGAAAGCATTGGAAAAGCTTACTGTGAAAATAATCTTATGAAGGAAATGGATTCAGTATAGATTCTTTTGCCTTCCTTGTCCCTAGAAATAAATATTGTAGAAGTTTCTAGAAGTTTAAAGGCAACTACAATGGAATAATAAACATTATCACTTTTCAAGCATGAGGCAACTTCTTTTTTGTAAATGTTGGCTATGCAAGCATCATGATTTAAAATGACAAAAATATATATGCAATCTCTCCTTCTGGGTAACATATGGTTTCTTGTAAGAATAGATGGAATGAATGCATTAATACCTTGAAACCATGAACACTCAAATCGATCTTAGGTTCTGGAATCTAAATTAAACAGATCTAAATCAATTCAAAGGATTCAGATTGCACATTACATCTCATAAAGGAAGAGTGTCAATTCGTAAGCTGACTTTGTAAATTCAGACAATCTAAAGGGACAATATTTATACGATATAATGAAATATTCCAAGTGCAAGCACAATCCTTATTGCAGCAAATCAAATTAATTTTGCAGTTGAAAGGAAATTATTACAACAGATTTAATGAACACCAGTTTGAAGAAGAAAAGAGACTAAAAATAGTTAAATCCTGCAATATGAATTTCACACACAACAAGTAATAATTTAAATAAAATTTAATCTAAAAATAGGTAGAGTGGTGTCAAGCTGGTCTTGCAGCCAACTCAGTGAGCTCGCATCCACTATGGGTGACCTGGTTCACACAAGAATTAACATGACGAGATGCACGAAATAGATAAACAAAGCAAGGAAAGAAATGCTTCAGTTGACATTTAAAATTAGTCTTCTACATTATGTAGACAAACACTGGACTCCATCATGCGGGAGAAGTGATCCATAAGCTATGATCTATGTTGTTGACGCAAATTAATTACCTATCATTTAATTGTCAACCCGGGGGTTTCATAAAACTTGCGAAGCGTGCGTGCATTGTACATGATCAAAATTAACTTCCAATTTAGATCAACCTAACTATGAAACCAAATAACAACAAACTAATTCACCTATTCTAATTCAATATTCAATTCAAAGGAAATTATAGTACAATGCATGGAATTGAAATTACAAGAAATGAAATATACTCCAATGCATCATGTGTGCATTTTCAAATCAGGATCCCGTGAAATGAATAATCAAAACCACATTACATGAAATGAAAGCAAAAAAGAACATTCTTAAAATCTCACATAGGAAAAGGTACGAGAGCAAATAAAAACAATTTCTCTTAACTTCTAGGTAGAAATCAAATAAAAATAATCACTCTTAATCTCTAGGTGGAAAGCAAATAAAAACAACCACTCTTAACCTCTCACATAGGAAAAGATATGAAAGAAAATAAAAACAATTTCTCTTAACTTCTAGGTAGAAAGCAAATAAAAAACAATCACTTTTAACCTCTCACATAGGAAAAGATATGAAATAAATAAATCTTAATATATGAAAGAAATAAATCTAAAATAAAAACAATCAATCTCACACATTGTACGTGGTCAATCCAAAAGTATGAGAGATGGAAAGTTGAGAGGCTCCAAATGCAAGCATAACCAAATCAAAGTGAACATCATCATGAGCACGGTTCTAGATCCAAATTCTATATTCAAAACATGAGAATTTCCCCAATGTTACACATGCCTTTGAAAGGAGAAGGCTCTCCTATCTATATAGGAACATAAGAAGCTACCTCATTAATGGAGGTCCATTATTCTCTCCCTAGATCCCTAGAAAATCTCATAGAGTTACAACTCAAATAGATAATGATGAGACAGATACCCTCTTTGACCTTTATCCAATTCTTCTTCAATATGTTGAAGGGAATTCGAATTGGAGCATTGGAGGCCACATAAGTGTGCCTTGGAAGCTCCCAAATGGCCTACACATGTCATGAAACTCAAACCACTTTTAAGTATTAGAAATTATATATCATTTTTCTAAGTTTTAAACATTTAGTTCACTTATAATACTATAAATCATTGACTTTTGGAAAACAAAAATGCAACCCATATCATTATGAAAATGGAGGCTAATGAAAGATTATATGGCTATGGAATTGCAACATGTGAGTAAAATGGTGAAGATAAAGGTGAAAGTCAATGATATTTTGAAGATATTTTTGAGACACTGCATACCCCCCAACTGACGTTATTGCTTGTCCTCATGGAATATATTGTATTTCTTAATCATCATTGTATTTTCAATGATCTTGGCTTATATGAATTGTCCTTAAACTTTTCATTTGACAATTTCATTTCTTTTTGCAAAGTATTCCTTGTCATACATTGAATTTTAACATGTTTGGTTGGTTCTTGTGTGACAAACAAATTTTAATTGGTATTGGTTCTTGTGTTTCAATACCTTATTTCTTTTTTTTGTTGCAAGATTTATTGAAAATATTTAAGAATGCATATTTGAATCAACCATATAATATGCTCATCATTTAGTCTTTTATTTACAAATCACATAACCTTTGAGCCATGTTTCAATCATAGTGATTAAGAAAAGTATGTTAGGATGAAATGAAGTGAAATGGAATGAAGTTATTATGAAGATTGATCATAAATGGATGTCCCTTCCCCTCCCAACTAAAGGTGTTTACAATTTTTTTCAAATGAGAAAGGAAATATGGTGAAGTATTTTCCAAAAATTATAATTTTAGTATTCAAGGAATTCTATGATTCAAATCTATAAAAGAACATACCTTTACTTACCTAGGAAATGGTCAAATTGTGCATATGTAGATAAGTTGTAAGTGCTATTGAATCATGGAATAGAATGTAGAATTTAATCTAACTCTTAGTTGCATAAATGATGGATGAGGTGGTAAAAGTGGATTCTCTATTGTTGTTGCTAAATCTATTGTATTTGATGCAAAATGTTGAAATGATATAGTCTTCACCTGCTACAAAACCCGATGGTATAGTTCTAGTCAGAGGAATAAATGTGTTTCTGTCGAGCATGAAGAGAAGTCATTGGATTACCTGCCATTGACGAATTTCATTAACCAATGCGAGGAAAACTGACCATTAATGTCAATGAGTGGCAAGGTTCCTAAGTATATCTTATAAAGTGTGAATAGATGAGTTGATGTCGAGCCACTTGTAAGATCCAAAAATCAAGGGACATTGATGTATTCCCATGTTTGTTGGTGAGAGAACTTGTCATTGATGCATACAAGCCTCAAGGTACTAATAAGGACTCTAGCCCTGAACCCAGATAATGTACTCATGTCGATTGGCCAAGAATCATTAGAAGGGAGGCCTTAATGAATCCTCCATCATCTAACGCGAGTATGAAATGATGATTTTCGAAGGACTATGAATGAAAATTTTTGCAGTGGTTCAAGGTTTATTTAATAGAAAGGAAAATTACAAGAGGGAAAACAAGAAAATAGAAAGCAAAAGGACAAATCAGCATGTAAGTGAGCTAAACGCCTGTATGCATGGAAATTATGGAAAATGTAAATGGAAATTGTTGGGACTCAGAAATGTCATATTTTCATCCACCTTTTTCTTCACTATTCCTTACATTTCATCATCCCATTAACTTTTTATCATATCATTTTCATAAATACGTTTGGGTTTCACCTTCTTATTTTCCATTTTATTCATTTTTGTATTACAAGTGAATTTATGATTAAATATTAGAAAATATACATATTTTTATATATATCTCAAGAATATGTGAGTTTTGTGATGTGTAGGAAATATGCGAAGGATTAATTCCAAGAGACTTCTCAAATATCTCCTCCACCATATTTGGGAGATAATTATTGAAAGGAGAAGATCATTGAAGATTTGGTTGGCATATCTTATCCAAGATATGTGAGAGATGTGTGGAGGATTCAAAGGGATCATATTTTGTAATAATGGGAAAGTAGTTGAGAGTGCTTGAGAGAATATTGGATATGTAATTATGAGATGGTTATCTTCTTCATGTATATAAGAGAGTGCTCTCTCTTCATTAAAAAAAAAAATAGAGATTAGCTTTAAGAGATAGTTTTGTAATTAGGAGAAGCAGATTCTTAGCTTTGATTCATATTCTTTTATTGTTACACTTTCATGATTTGTTATTTGGTTCTTGTAATATAATTTAAGATATCTTTATTGTTGTGAGCTCACATATGTTGTTTGTCATTCAAATTCTTCACATGTTGTATTGCTTTTCCCTTATGCAATTTCTTGCTTTTATAGTTAATGTTTCAATGCCTTCCTAGATTAATTTGATTTCAGTAATTTAGATTAGATTAGATTGGATTAGTTCCACTTCGGTTCTGCATATATAGTGCATGTGCCTCGTAACCCTACGAACCTCGGATTGAGAAATGAAATAGTTGGGAAAGTACTGCAACAAAATTAAATGACAACATTTTCACCCAACATTTTGGCAGTGTTACGTTGCAACACCCTTTTCATCCACAATTAGAGTAACTTCGAAAAATAATTAAAAAAATGGACATTTCATAAATTCTTGAGAATGAGCTAATTCATTTTTGAGTCACTACAAAGGTGACAATTTTTATGCAGGAATGGTGCTAAGATTTTCAGAGTTGAAGACAATCTAATGCAAAAGTGATTTTTCAAAATAACAATGAAACATGTGTCATTGGATGCTTAAAGGAATTAATTATTCACAACACATATCATGACATTCTCCACTACACAAAAATCCTTTGGCATCATGATTAATCACCTCTTTACTTCCAAACGCCTAGACCATCCTTACGTTAAAGCCCATTTTCCATTACCTTATCTTTCATGACTTCATGCATGCCTATTTTCGGGAATCACATACATTCCTTTATCCTTTTCAGTTTATTGACTTCTAGTTTTCCTTCTAAATAAAACTCATTCCCTTTCTATGATTACATTGCCTTGTTTTTTTCATGCTGATCCACATTGCTTGTCCGTGAGTTCTTTCCATTTATAGTCCTACCAAATCCTTTTGTACAAACTCATGTTGACTGATGTGGGATTCCTTAAGGCCCACCTTTCAACAAGTCCTTCCCCATCAACATCAGCACCTTATCTGGGAAATAGACTAGAGCTCCTTTTGTGTACCTAGAGGCTTGCATGACTTAATGGCAAGTTCTCTCACTGACGATCATGGGAATACCTCAATGTCCCTTGACCTTCAGATCTTGCAAGTGGCTCGACCTCAAAACATCCATTCGCACTTCGCAAGGTGTACTCAGGTACCTTGGCACTCATTGACATCAATTGTGAGTTGCCTCGCATTTGTTAACGAGATCCATCAATGGTCGGCAATCCAATGATTTCTACTCATGCTCAACATCAACATATTCATTGGCATGATTAGAATTGTACCATCAGGTTTGTAGCGGGTGAAGACTATACACTTTTTCATGACTCCCTCAATAGTTACAACAGCATGAATTCTGATCTATGAAAGTACCATAGTTCCACTTTCAGTGTTTATCTTTTCCATGGTTCAACATTTGCAGTTTAGATTCCTTCATTTCCCAGGATCTAGTTACAACAACATCAGTCACATTTTTTTGATCCAGCAGCAACAATAACAACATTCCTATTGCATAGTTCATGATTCTTGGGTAAGTAGAGGTATGTTGTTTTCTCATCTTTAATCATGCAATTCCTTATATTATAACTTGAATATTTTTGAAAATTCCCTCACCATGCTATATTTCCTTTCATGAGCCATGTCAAGTTGCATGAGGACATGCAACCAATTCATTTGGCGGGGGGGGAAGAACTATATTCACTACATATTCACTACCATGATTCCATTTCTTCACCACTATCAGTTCATTTTTTTTTCTCATTTACCATTCACCAACATTTATTTTCCAATGATACTTTGTTGCACTTTGCTTCATACGCAATACTGGCATGCTCCATTAATATTAAAAAAGGGCTTCCTTATGCACATTATGATTTCCAGTGAGTATTTACATTATTATTGAAGAAAAGAGAATAGAAAACGAAATTAATGTTGTTAACACAAGAACCAACATTGTTTGTATTCATGGTCATCACACAAGAACCAACCATAAGAAAATGTAAGTTGTTACTCATGTCTTTCACATATCCTGGAAACATTCATTATTGAAAGACATCATCATGTAAAGCCAAAGTTCAAGATGCCAAATGCTCTTAAAGAGACCCATGCATGGTTGCATGAGGACATGCAACAAGTTCAGTTGGGGAGGATGTTGGGAATCGGAAATGTCATATTTTCATCCACATTTTTCTTCACTATTCCCTACATTTCATCATCCCAGTAACCTTTTATCATGTAATTTTCATAAATACATTTGGGTTTCACCTTCTTATTTTCCATTTTATTCATTTTTGTATTACAAGTGAATTTATGATTAAATATTAGAAAAGATAGGTATTTTTATATATATCTCAAGAATATGTGAGTTTTGTGATGTGTAGGAAATATGTGAAGAATTAATTCCAAGGGACTTCTCAAATGTCTCCTCCACCATATTTAGGAGATAATTATTCAGAGGATAAGATCATGGAGTATTTGGTTGGCATATATTATCCAAGATATGTGAGAGATTTGTGGAGGATTCAAAGGGATCATATTTTGTAATAATGGGAAAGTAGTTGAGAGTGCTTGAGAGAATATTGGATATGTAATTATGAGATGGTTATCTTCTTCATGTATATAAGAGAGTGCTCTCTCTTCATTATATAAAAAAATAAAATAGAGATTAGCTTTAAGAGATAGTTTTGAAATTAGGAGAAGGGGATTCTTAGCTTTGATTCATATTCTTTTATTGTTACACTTTCATGAATTGTTATTTGGTTCTTGTAATATAATTTAAGATATCTTTATTGTTGTGAGCTCACATATGTTGTTTCTCATTCAAATTCTTCACATGTTGTATTGCTTCTCCCTTATGCAATTCCTTGCTTTTATAGTTAATGTTTCAATGCCTTCCTAGATTAATTTGATTTCAGTAATTTAGATTAGATTACATTCGATTAGTTCCACTTCGGTCCTGCATATACAGTGCATGTGTCTCGTAAGCATACAAACCTCAGATTGAGAAATTAAATAGTTGGGCAAGTACTACAACAAAATTAAACGACAATATTTTCACGCAACAGGAATGATGCAACACTTGCAAGGAAAATTGTGATGACGGTGCTCAACAAAAATGCTTGGATAGCTTCTGAGTTTGGAGAGGAAAAATGATGGAATTTATGGATGATAGAAATGGATTCAATTGGTTTATGTCTCTTGAAATTGGTCGTAGAAAACCAATCATGCATAAATTGGCCTCCTTCAATTCTTCGATTGTCCTATAACCTGAAAATAAACATGGCACTAACATTGCAATAAAACGTAAGTGATATGGATTTAAAAAGGAATGTAACAAATTACAGAGATAACCATAAATAAAGAGATGCAATATAAATAATACTTCATTTCGTTAATGTAAAATACTGAAATATGATTTCAAACAAAAATGGAAATAAACTAGCTAGGGCGATGGTAGCTTATCTCTAAGAAGATATGTGGTGGCTACATGCCTCTGAACTATCTTACAATCAGTCTTGAAGTCCTATTTACTTTTGAGAAACAATGGAATACCCTAAACATCCAAAAACCTAACCCTAGGAGATGAAGTGCCAAACTATGGGCCCCGTTTTGGGTAAATTGGTACATCAACTTCCTAGGGTCGTAACATTGGCATACGATCTTTGTTTCATGCGCAAAATGCCTTGCTAGAAAGATCTATCAGATGAATACAAATTTGTGAAGAGAAAATTTGGTCCATAAAGCAATGTTTCTCCCAATTTTGCCAAGAAACATCATTTAGGGCCTCAGAACAGCTCCGGAAGTTCAGGACCCAAAAAAATGCCAAAAATACTAGACTGTGCTACAACTAAGGAAATTGAAAAACTGAAGGAGATAGTTGTGGGGGTGCAAGTGGGATAGGTGGGTGGTCACCAACATCCACCTAGATCATTCCTCCCCCGCTTAGGAAGCAACGGTCCCCATTGCATTGAGTTCCTCCATGAGATGAAGACACTTCTGCTGAACTTGGTCCTTGTTGAGTTGTTCTGCAACCTCTGCTATGTCCAAGAATGTTGGGAATCTTGGTTGAGGGTGATTCACATTGAACACTCGGTGCAAGAAAAGGAATGGGGGAATGTTCTACTCCAAAGCATTGTTTCCCATTGCCTTGGTACCAGTGTAAGGACCATATCAGAGTGGTTTGAGCTTCTGATGGGCTCTTGTAAGGCGTTCTCTCTGTAGATTCAAACAGACTTTGTCACCCATTTGAAACTTGTGTGGTACCCGATGTTGATCATGTCGCTACTTGTACTTGTCATTTTCCATAATGGAGTGGAGATAGATCAACCCATTAGGTAGAGGTGCTTTGGAGGTTAGATCTGACAAATGCTTCAGCTGATAGTGCAATGGTATCCCTATGGGTGAGCAGAAGATATTCTTGTATTCTTTCATGACTGTATCCACCTACTTTTGCTGCATGGAGGAACCCTACCTAGGGGCCATGGATGTGGCTACGATCTTTCCCTTACTTTGAGAGTGAAACAGACAAAAAATAAATTTCCTAGTCTGGGATGTGATCTTACTGCCTTTCTTAGTAGAGATCAAGGAGTTGGTCGTATATGGGGCTAGCTTCGGTAACTTGTAAAATGAATTACCCAAAGAAATAGTAACAGAGTGTGTCCTTGCTTCATACACATCATGTCGCCTCCACAAATATGTTTGACCTTGTTGGATACCTATACCAATAGGTTTCATATTTCATGATGGGCAAATACAAATTCCAAATATGCTCTGCTTTGCTGATACAAAGATCCCATATTTCCAAGGAAAGGCAAGGTGTGTACATGCCTTCATTTTTATTAAATTTTGATGGATGGTCCAACAGTCTAATTTGGATCATGCCATGTTTCAATTTTCTGTTGTAGAATAGAGAAAGAAGTCTGTCCAAACTGTTTAATCTTGGCAGATCAGTAGTTAGGCAGAGAAGCTAAGGTTCCCAACTGCTTAATCTGGGGCCTTGGAAGAAATAAGGGCACTGCTAGATAGGAAATCAAAGGAAAAAGCCAATGAAAAAGAAAAGGCACATAAGGGTTTGCAAGTCCAAGTGCACCCTCCAAGAAGAAACAAAAAAATGCTAGGCAAATAGATGGGTAGGTAGATGGGGTTGCAGAAGTGGTGTTCTTTTCAAACTGAATCTTGCTGGTCAATATAAGGAAAGCAACACAATGGAGCATGTCTAACTTCCCTTTTTCCTTATTTATCACTCATTACTAACATCCCTTCACTAGTTTCGGTTATCAAAGAATTCAAGGTTTTATGTTGCTCCTTGTTGCCCTTAAGAGCCACATTTCTTGTGCAAAATTCTTTTCATTTTGATCTACTCCCTAAACTAAGTTGTTTTCAAGTAAACTTAGTAATATCACTCCTCATGCACCTTCTCCCTCCATATCAACCTTTAACTTCTATTATCTAACTCCCTATGTCACCTTTTCCCTACTATTATAACACCATGGTGTATAAATCCCCAAATATTCTATAAATATCCCCACCTTGGCATTATAGCCATATGGTTCACTACTAGGGAATCAAGTTGACATCTGGTCAGTTTGAGAACCCAAGCCTAACCTCTTTTCCTCCATCAGAAACTCATCTACCTAGTCAAACCTTCATTTTGCCTAAAAAACCTTGGAAAAACCCTTTGCATCCTTTTAACCCGCTCAAAAGGCAAAATACCTTGAAAACCCACTTTTTCCGCTTTATCCTAAGTTCGGGATT
The DNA here is from genome assembly GCA_000404065.3 of Pinus taeda. NCBI lineage: Eukaryota > Viridiplantae > Streptophyta > Pinopsida > Pinales > Pinaceae > Pinus > Pinus taeda. Next base: position 100,199 of record APFE030667232.1, on the reverse strand, counting down.
TATGCACGTTTGATACCAAATACATTGAAAAACTATTGTTTGTGCATTTATCCAAGGTTTGAGGTGCGCGTGACTTTGCAAAAGAAATTTCATCAAAAACCCAATTTTTCCTAAGTTTTGTGATTAACGCGCCTTTGTAAAAATACATAAGAAAACCATGCAATTCGCGAAAAAATATAAAGATCCCGCTGGGCACAAATCCCAAGGAAAGTAATATTTTAATGCCCGCCCGATGCTGTATCATCCGTGTGGGTCATCGGCCCATCAACCGTCCGATTAAGAACTTTTCATCCGACGGTTGACGCGGATATCGGACCGGCCCCGACATCTGAAGGATATCGTCTGATATCTATCAGAGGCTGACGTCAGGCCTCGGCCACCCGTCGCCCCTAAATCGTATCGGAGCCCCCTCTGATAGATTCCTTTCTGTATCAAAAGCGGTTCGATACGATATCGCTGTGGCTTCCGGTTTTCCACCAATCCGCCTGCCAGCATCAGCGTCACGTCACTGCCAGTGTCATCGCCGCGTTCGCAACCCCCGTCCACCATTTCTCCACCTGTCTGCCACCTCACCACCCCCGTGGACCACGCATAAGCTGCCATGTCACCTGATGATGATATGCTGACGTCATCCGACCCTGACCCACCTGATGACATCATGCTGACGTCATCTGAAAAAGGCGTGAATGTCCCAAAAAATCCATATTTTGTCAATTTTTCGCGTTTTTTGCACTTTTTGCAAAAACTGTTGTTGCACCCTCTCGCCCTCTGCATGAATTTTACGTCCAAAATTGCACCAACCTGCTCAAATCGACCTAGAGACCTTCGGCGCACCTACCCACCTGCATTCGTGACCCGGACCGTCGAGTTCACCAGGTATTTATCCTTGCAAATCTTCTCTGCGCCTGGTTTTGTCTACAATAGGTGAAAATTAACTCAAGACACTAAAAAACGCATAATTCACCGGTGAACACCCTGCACCAAGTTCCCGCTTGGAAATTGAATGGTCGAAATTCAGTAGCCGAGCCTGTTTAAACAAAATTCCCATTAAAAACCTGCATTCTGTTCGCGCAGTCGTGAACAGAAAACCTGGTACCTACACCTAATTATTAAGAAGGATCTGCCAAAGACAAGTATTCACTTTCTTAAGTAACTGTGTGC
>APFE030667232.1:79279-91388 GCA_000404065.3 Pinus taeda | reverse complement strand
TATATTTCCAGAGAAGTCCCTTTCATTCCTTTTCAGACTCCTTAAAAGAAAAGGTCCATCTGAGCACTTTACACTTTCGGCTCATTAAAAATCGAGGGCGACTAGAGTCATCTTTTGTTTTTTATCGACTCTTAAAAATTGAAAAAACAAGTTGTGTCAAAGCGTCTAAAATTTATTTTAATCAGAATAACATCACAAGTTCCCTCGTTGGTCTTTAGGTTGAGAAAAATGGAGTCTACCAACCAAGGGTTTCCCCTTAAAGGAAATCCTAGTCCTTTCTCCTCTTGTGGAGATGTTGGTGCACCCCATATTGCCACATTGTCACTTCCAGAGTTGATGATTGGTTTGCCCGTATGGCTCTTCTCTACCTCTATCATTCAGAATACCGTAATTCCTGAATAGTCAAGTTAACAACTAGATGATAATAGAGTTACCCCCCAGCCTTCTACTTCGTCTGTTTCTCCCTCTCCTCCTTCCTCTTAACTTGATAAAGCTGGTAAAGCTAAAGATCAAGTAACTGAGAAGAAGAAGAAGAGGAAAGAGAAAAAAGAAAAGAAGAAGAAAGAACCAAAAGCAAAAAGGGGCAACCATGCATCGTCTAGTGAAAATCCTCACACAGCACCGTCTAAACCTAAATCTCCATGTGTCATTTGCGAAGGAGACCACTATCATCAATATTGTCCTTGCATCCCTCGGATCTTAAGGGACTAGTCTCCTCGTTTGCACAATCAAGTGTCGTCAACCTCTGATGATCATGTTGAAAGCACACCATCAACTAGTGAAAGTGAAGTATCTAGACAGAAAAGGAATCACAAATTTCCTTGTAAATTGTGTGAAGGTGATCACACCATCCACCATTGTCCCTTCCTAGACGAAGCTAAAAGAGTTTTGTATGACCGTTTTGCCTCACCGCTACGGCTCCCTCCTGGATATAGGAAACTCTTCCCAAGTCCACCACTAGTTGAAAATCAAGCTGACACGCCATTATGGTTGAATGAAATGTCTATCATTGAAAATGAACCCTCTAAACCCATACCAGACGAAAGTCAAAAGGCCGAGGTGGCAGTTGACCCGGTCTTGCCTTCAGAAGGTTCATCTTCGGATGATACCATCACTGAAGAGAAAGAGAACGAAACCATTAAAATTCTTTTCATAAACACAGACTCCGACGAACTTGGGGGCAGTCTACCCATTCCTTTACTACAGGAAGGAAGTTCATCAAAGTCATATCCGGCCGTCTATTCAGTGCCACCTCCAAGCAACCTAGTTGTTTCATTCGACTGGAATCTACTAGGTAGACCCCGTTTACCAGCTAGTGTACCATTCTGAATCAATATACAATCTTACAGAATGGTCATGGCTAGTACCATCATAGATGAAGGGGCTTCTGTAAGTATCCTTTCCTCAACTTCTTGGAAAGCACTTGGTTCGCCATCGATTTTTCCTGAAATGAGAAATCTGATAGGCTTTGACAAAGGAACTAGTCGACCGTTAGTGATCCTTCCCAATGTTCCCATTACTTTGAGAAGGAAAACCATTCACATGGACGTGATGGTAGTCTAAGGACCCCGGGATTATAATCTACTCCTTGGGCATGACTATGTTTATTGCACGAGAGCCGTCATCTCCTCACTCTTTAGAGTAATGCGTTTTCTGCATGAAGGCAGAATGGTCAAGCTCGTAGACCAACTGTCATTCCCCGGTTCACACATAGTAAATAGTCAAATGCCATCTCTAAGTGGTCTTTTCACACAAGGAATGTCTCATCGATCTCCAGTCTGTCCACCTGATGAGCGCGAGTGATTCAGGAGGATATGACATTGTTTCAGCATGAAAAGCTTGGGTATAGAGTAGGTTTCCGCAAAGGATATATGACTAGTCTGACACACCCGTCCATTTAGGAAAATGGGATTAGACTGGAATAAGATTCCCTCGTCAAAGTTATGTGAGTGGAGGCGACTACGCCACTCACCTTTGTCTATTTCAGTAGACATCGCCAAGGAAACATTTTGTCTGCGACATGGATAGAGAGCTTTCATATGGTAACTTGGGAATTTTTCGCTATACCTAGGGGCATGCAAACCTTTTTGCATGCAAGTGAAGAGTGACCATTTATTTTTTAAATTTGTAGGTCATCTAACCCTTCAAACTCGTAAGGTTGGTTTTTTCCTAGCTTGCATAAAGAAAAGATCTAGGGAAAAGCTTTAAAAGGTGCAAGCCCCATAAAAAATGGCATCTTAGATGAGATATCCTTACTACATGACTGGCATGAACAGTTTTAACGCGGAATTCAAGCTCGTTAAAAAATAAACATAAGCAATGAGCAAATGTTTCCCCCCAGAGTTTAAGCTCATTAAAAAATGAACCAATTTTCCGGTAAATAACCATTGTGAATGCATTATAATTAGCTTTTGAGCCTTGGTTGTGTCCTCATCATCACCTCCACTCTATTTTTAGCCGATCAATCACCTCCAATTGATTGTTTACCCTTTCGAGGAACATCTGCAAAGAGTGATTCTATTAGCTAGCCTTGTGACACTGCCGTGATTGGAAAATTCCAAACCTTACCTGGAATTAGCTGCTACTCGAAATCATCACTCGTTCCTCAAAAAATGAGTCTCCTTTAAGCTATCTTCAACTGACTCATCAAATATGAAAAGATTGCCAAGTGATTAGCCTCTCTGACTCGTTAAAGTCATCGAAAGTGCTATCCCTCCTCTAGATTTTAATCTTTTTGGACTTGAGGGATTATTACACAAAAAGATTGAGTGCTTGTCTTGTTCGCCTCGTTAAAATTACCGAGCATTCATCGCTTTCGTATTATTTTACACTTTTTCGGACTTAAGGGATTATATGACGAAAAATAATCTTTGGAGTTTCCTTTCTGCCCCTTTTAGACTCTATAAAATTGAAAGGACCAGGTTATCTTTATCGTTAAACTCGTTAAAACCGAATAGCGACAAACTCGTCCAAATGGACGAGAACGATTTTCACTGTCGCTAGGATCGTTAAAATATAGCGACAGGTTTGCCCGAAGGGTGAATTATAGAACAAGCGTTTGGTATCCTCCTCAAGCTTGACAAAAATAAAGAGGTACTGGTCAGCAATGACTGGGGAAAATTGGGAAGAAAACTTGAAAAAACTTTATTGTAGCAAGTCACTCTTGAACATGACACTTTCTCTCTGCATCTGAGTTTGGTTGGGTTATTCCGTTCACTAGTGATATCACCATTGGTCCATCACACCATCCATATTTGGGGTTAATTCTACCAGTCCATCGTCAGTGTCGCCGATATGTTCAAGAGAAGTCACTCAGAGAATTCACCTGTGTCTCACCCGCTGCAATACATTCACGCTCCATTCTTTCATGACTGCCACCCTGAACCCTGTACCATCAGATCATTTTCACCTCCAAAATCATTTTCTTCATTCCGTGTCATAGATGTGGGATTAATTAAGGCCCTCCTACGATGGGTCACTTCTTGTCGACATCAGCTCATTATCCAAGAAGTCGACCTAGGAACAACCCTTTTAGTACTTTGAAGCTTTCATTCCTCAATGGCAAGTTTCTCACTTTCAGCGACAAGTTTACATTAATGGCCTTCGACCAAGAGATTTTGCATGGTGTTCAATGCCAAGTCCTTTTTGACACTGCATGAATTGTACTGTAGTACCTTGAGGGTCATTGTCTTTATTGGTGATTCCTCTCGCGCCTGTTAATAGCTTACATTATTGGTTGGTAATCAGGCGATGTCTTTCCATGTTCGACTCCAGAACATTTTTTCACATGGGTCGACTTGTACTCTGAGTGAAGGTTGAACGAGTTTTGAAGACCCCAGATCTAGTTTCATCCATCCGGGCTGCGATATATTCAGGAATATAAAGACATCAAATGTACATCATTACCAAACAGATGATCATCCAAATCAAAGGATGATGAGTTTGAATCATCAGTCTGCTACACAGATGATTGTCTGTCCTATTTACATGAAAATGAATTTATAAAGCTAAGCATGGGAATGCCCACCTCAGCTAGATCATGAAAAATATTATGAAGATAATTTATTGTATTGTATCTTATTCAGGTTGCCTCCCAGCTCGAAAAAACTTTGGATCCTCATGATAAAGAATTTCACCGGACATTAGAAGATTAACGACCTCATGCTTTAGGGGGCAACAGTTATAGAAATTTTTGGGCACCGCAACCCCAATCATAAATGTCCATAAACCGAGGGATCCTAAGTCCCTAAGAGTGTTGCTTCACTACCTAAAGGAACAAGGTCAGCTAATTACATCATCTCCCAGAAATTCTCCACTAAAAACTGCTCAAAAATGGTCAAAACTGGACCATAGTGAATACCCAGTGCAAAGGGTGCCATGCTAGGTTTTTTGTTGGTGCCACACCACAACTGGAAAACCTTCTCATTGAAGTTATAAAATAGGCAGTTGAAGGGAGAAGAGCCATCAAAGCCACTACAAAAACCGGAGGCCTGAGGAGGATAGTAAGGGTGAAAGGTTGTTATGTGCCATCAATGGGTGTTATTGGTTGTACGTAGGGAGTCATATAGTGTCTGATAGGGGGTAGTATTTGGTCACGCCATTGGAATTCTAGGTGGGGAGGTGTTAAGGCATCTTTTACAGTGGCGTAACTTGTGCATGATTAGCATTATCAATATTCTTATGGATATTGTAGAGGGATAATGTGAAGTAGGAATAGTCATACCAAAGCATGAAGAGGAGTTCATAGTCTTGAGTCGTGGTATCTCTAAGGGAGATAGGGTGTGTAATAGGAGAAATAGGGGGGAGGTGACCTTGGTGTGCATCGATATTCCAGGGGGGGTAAATGACCAAAGCTAGTTTGAATCTTCAGGGAATTGCCGAGAGAGATAGGTTGCGTTAAAAGCATTAAAGACCAAATTTATGGTGATTTGGGCATATCAATACTCGACAACCCTCTAAGGATTTCATGTCTATCATGCCTGTCCTTTTTTTTATCCTTCCTTCTGACACAAAGGGTTGAAGGGGTCCTAGTCATCTCTCCTTTTCACAATCTACCTATGTGGAGAAGTGATCAGCCAACCGGTGGGGAATTTTTCTGTAGTTGGGACTCAATCTCAGATTTTATCTATGGTTGGTGGTTGCTTGGATTACATTTGGTTAGCTCCTCAGTGCCACTATATGCACTTTGGAGGGATCACTTACCATTGTGTCGATGTAGGGCTTTAGTCCAGCTGCATGGAAAGCATGAAGGATGGAGGGTCTCCATCTCGTGAGGCATTGATTGGAGCCAATATCAATGTAGAGAGTGCAGCGATGTCTGGCCTTCTCCAATTCTAGAATTCATCTGTCTAGGAACAAGAATATGCACATGGCAGACTTAGGAAAGATAAGGTATTCACAGAGAAAATATGCGCTTCGAAGCCAAAAAAAACACCCATTATAGGTGGTGAAGGGGGAGTCGCCATTAATATTGGGAGTAGGGGCTTATTGGTATAACATTAAACAACTATGGCACAAGGCACTAGTGGGGAGGTGGAACCACCTTCACATGTCGGGAGAACAAATGAAAGCATGGGTGAAGGAATGTTGTTTTCCAGTGTTGAAATATTGTATGAAGATAAACATTCTCTTTAACAAATGAGTTGCTTTTCACTTCCTAAATTCTGAGGACACAAAGTGCATTTTGAAGGAGTTGTAGGTTAAGGGTTGGGGATGTCCAATAATGCAATGATGGAAAGTGGGTTTTGACCCATTTGTAGAGGTGCCTACTAGGAATTTCATCTGGGCAAAGTTGCCAGGGCTTCCTCTAGAGATATCGAATGTGGGAGCGATCACAGAAATCACAAATAAAATTGACAGATATTACTACTGGGATGAGGGCTCTTTCGGAAAACTCGATAAGAATATGGTGTGGGTGCTAATTGAGGTGGACATTGGAAGGTGTTTGATTATTGAGCTAGAAATTAGATGGAGTATCTTCTCTTTCACATTGGCTATAGACTACTAGGGCATAACTTTTCACCACCTGCATTGCCATGAGACCGAGAACCTTATCTCATCCTGTACAGGGCTGAAAATGAGGGGATATGGCGTGAGGGGTACTAGGTTTATTAAATCAAGGTAGTTGAGATGAAGGGGGAATGATAAATCTTCTCAGGGACTGAAATCGGGCTTTGTTCAAGACTCGCATGTCGAACATGCTTTCAATTACAACGTAGGCCCAGGTATTCCTGATCTTCATAATGATTTTGTAGTTAACTTGCATGTTGTTTCTACTCATCATGTAGAATACAAATCAACATCAAAGCTATTTGACTATGTCCCTTCTGTGGGGTCTGGGAAGGACCAATTGCTTTTTCCATTAATTTAGGATGAATTGATGGTTTCTCTGGAGAATTTGGACAAGGGAGATCCCCCTCACGACATCCCTAAACCACTGAATAAATACATTACTTGCTCGCTTGTACATTCTCCTCGGGGTCAGGTGGGTGACTAAGAATCCCTTTCATTTCCTCTTGATGGGAAATCCCCTTCATATTCTCTATTTCTCGACTGAGAGTTGAAAGAACTCATCCTTTCTAATGAATTCGTGGTACCCGTCACCATTAAGAAGGATTTATTCCGAAACCCTTGGTCAACAGATGGAGGACCCTGCCGTCGAAATGTCACACAGAAGGGGAAAGGAGCTCCCCACTTCAAGAAAGTTACTAAGTGCGATAAAATTACGCCATCCCCTTCTTCAAATTTGGAATCAAGAGGGGTTCCTTTTTGCATTGATGCCTCTTATACTGTGGGGAGGATCACAATATCTTATGTCCATGGTACTCTTGTCCTTAGAGAGGAAACACCTAACCAAGGGGTTCCTCCATGACTATTATCTCCATGAATGTGAGGGGAGTGGCAGCACCCCATAAAATATTCTCTCGAAGGGGACTTGTTCTGTTATATAATCCATCCTTTATTCTCCTAGAGGAAACAATGATTGAGTGTAGAAAGGTGGTGGAAAACATGCTGGTTGTTCTTCCTCATTGGTTTGTATGTGTATCTCATGCGAATGGGCATTCAAGGGGATTGGGGGTGATGTGGAATCCCAACTTTTTGATCTAGTGGCATACAATTCATGTGCAGGACTCATAATGTCTAGGTATAAGCTAGGATCAAAGAGGAGATTAAGGATTATCAACACATATGTTCCTTATTCTGATCGTAAGGATTTCTTTATCTCTATCACGTAATTCATGGGATTTTCCTTGTTTTGTCTATTTCGTTTTCCATAAAAAACAATTGGCTAGTTGGTAGTAACATCTATATCTTTTGTTTTCTATGCAAACAACAGGATGGGACTCCAACCCGATGTGAATAATACCGATAAGGGTAGCAAAAAGTATAATGAGTTAGCTTCTTTCTATGCACAAGATTTAGAAATGGTTAGGTATTAGTCTCATTGGAGGCACCGTGATTAGACACAAGGGACTCTTTCACTTAAATGCTTGAAATGGTTAGGCGATACTTTGATTGTGTCGTACGGATGTTTAGTTTAAATCTGTACAATTTGATATTTTGGGTGAAATTAATGAGTGTGCCAAAGGTTTAAAGATATCAAGTTTATTTGGGGTAATAGTTTTTTTTGCTCCCAACAATACAATAAGCATGAAATAATACACTCAACATAAAATGACCGAGGTGGAGTGCCTCATGTAACCATTGAACTTTAATACACCCAAATGAAAGAAAGAAAAAATCTATTCATTCAAAGCACAAAAGAAAGATAGAAAACAATTATATGAACACAAACCAAATGGAATTGTACCTCCTAACAATCACAAAGAAATATCAAAAGCATGGATTTACTATCAATTGCACAAAGCCCTAGAGGTAGAGTTGAAGACTTTCATGCGGTGGATGACCTAGGTTGAAGGGAGTAGTTGGAAATATCTTTGTGAATTGTATATTAAATAACCCAAACTTTCTCTTGGCACAAGGATGATTCATGAACACAATGGGATGGAACACTCCCAGTATTACCACTGTGCATTTATTGATATAGCTAACATAAATGAACATAGGATATAGACTAATATGAGTTAGTTTCTTGACGGTTTTCTGCAATTACACATAACACCTTGATCTCATCTACTATTTTTATATTTTTGATGCTATGTATATGTTATTTATTTTGATACAAATGAATAGAAAGTCACTTAGGATACATGCCAACAAGAACTTGTTTCTGGAGAGAAATATTTTTTGGTATCTTGATGACAAATTAGTTTGTATAAACAACCCATATAGTTCTATTTAGGATAACTACATGTACTTTTCTTTTTCACATTAATGGAAATTACAATCTTTCCTTTGGGAAAAATAGTAACCCCACCTTGGAGTAAAGTCATTAAATCAACTTGTCCACTTTTAAAGAGATATCTTATTTTATTAAGATCATCCTTACCCGGAAAAGTACATATATACAAAATCCAATAGGATTATCCTTTTTTAATAGGCACTGGTAGATAATTTTGTGTTATGTAGAAAAAGGGCGAGAGTGTTGTCAATCAACAAGCTCTTAACATTTCTCATAATTTCCTAGTTATAATACACCTTGTATTTAAAGCAAAATAATCACTAGCATACTCTTTACTAAGAAAGAAAAATATCCATTAATGTCAAAACATTCAATTATTCATTTCTTTGCAATTAACATCATGTTTCCCACTAGCAAAAAATCTCAATGTTTTGTAAATTTTCGCATTTTTAAAAGCCTTAATAGTAAACATCATTTTTTTTCATTTTGATTTCTCTAGCTATCTTGTATTCATGGATGAGTTGGATGAACTGTGACCGATTGCTAAAATTTTGGAATCCTAATGGAAAAACATGAGCCAGGTAGAGAAAGCAACATATGAGTAGTTACATTCTCATTCTCTGTAGAATTAATGACAATACTATTAAATGAGTTGCGTAAGGCCTCGTCATAAATAGGTTTCTTAAGCCCTCGTCATAAAAAGGGTCCTTAAGCTCTCAAATTCGTTCCTTAGGACACTGCAATGTAGCCTTGTCCGGTAATAGGATTTCCTCAAGCCATTCATTTTTGAAATTCCAACCCCTTGAATGGCTACAATAACAGTCACTTTCAAGGTTCAAGTAGTTTGGTGGTCTGATTCCCCCTCCATTTCCAACTTCAGCGAAAGTTTGTGATTGCTATATATATAAGACACATTGGATTTGGGTTTTTGAGTGGGGTATTTCTCGGGCTGGGTTCATGTAAAGATTCAAAGAATAGTGGAGAAAAGGATGAATATTGTAACAAAGGACATGGATAAATTTAACAATCATGCTTTCTAAATTCTTACTTAAAGAGATCCTTTTATACTTCTAAATCCGTACTTAACTAGATCCTTTTAATGGATTTTGTAGGACAAGAAGAGTCTATATTTTCATATTGAGGCATTTAGAAGTTATCGCTCATATTCTAAATCTAAGACAAATAGTGAAAGGATTCGATTTTGTTTCAAATGGATTCAGTTATTGTTTGAAGTTGCTCCTCTCTATTTTACCCCATATCCTAGAAGAACTAAAGTTTTTCCAATGTTCAAACTGAATATTTTTCTTGAATCTTCTCAAGCATAGGATATCTAATCAAGATCACGTGAACCTATATCTCAAACCGAAATATCGAAATTGCACAATATCTCCTCGGCTGGAAATAGATAAGCTCAGGAAGCCATGGTTGGCCCAAATTTATTTGTCTCCCCTCAATGTCATAGCAAGTTTAATAGGATCTTTCAATTCAATTTATCTCAAGTGTTTGTTGTCATCTATGGTGAAAGCTTTGATCCCCTCACTGTCATAGCAAGTTTAATAGGATCTTTCAATTCAATTTATCTCAAGTGTTTGTTGTCATCTATGGTAAAAGCTTTGATCCCCTCAATGTCATAGCAAGTTTAATAGGATCTTTCAATTCAATTTATCTCAAGTGTTTGTTGTCATCTATAGTGAAAGCTTTGATCGGAATCATACTCAATTTGTTCTTGAAAATAGATAATCTAATAACCTCCTTTGCATGATCAACACTAAGAGAAAGCAATATTTCTTTCTACATTAAAAAAATCTGAACTAAGTCAATCATTAAAAAAATCTGAACTAAGTCAGTGCTACCTTGGAGCAACTCAAATGTCGAGGTGGTAATTGGCAGCGAGGCCAAGCAGTAGAGGGTGTAGCTTCTTATAAGAAAGTCCCTCGTAACATTAAAATGTGGAGATCTGAATGCTTTTAGATTTGGTTACTTGGTTTGATTTCGGAAATAGGCATTCTTCACTTCAAGTTGCTTAAGGTCACAATTTGCTAGCCACCAAAATCAATAGAAGCAACCAATGGTAGACCGTCTGTAAAATATTCCTTGCATTCTTCATAAATGAATGTTGCTTTTGAGACAACCTTGTGGGCAATAACCGAAAGGCTAGTGTGTAAAGAAGCATAGGCTACATTAAAATGCGAGAATCTCAACTTTTATGGTAACTGTTTGAAATAATTATGGTAACTGTTTGAAATAATTTAAGATATTGCTTTTGTAGCTTTCTTTTTCTAACCGTGGTATTTGAAGAAAGCTAAATTTGAAACTTAGCTGTTATTATCAACTATAGCTGACAAAATCCTCTAGAGTACAGGGACTTCCATTTTTTAATTACATCATTTTAGTGACTCACGGAAATTTTCAATTTGCTTTACATATTCTATAGTGTGATTGTCTTTTGAGTTCTATGGTCACTTACAGCCTGGTTTATGTAACAACTTAATTCTAAAATTTAAAATCTTATTGCCGTACCTTTGGATTTTTTCGAACAATTTCTACTTTAAAACTCTATCGTAAGAGTAGATCAACCGTACACGACTACAATTTCGTTATTAAATTTCATAATTTGTCATTTTCCTGGAAAAGACATAAAAGGCGACCATTTTACTTCACCGGCCATAGATTTTGTTTGGCATATGGCATGGCATCAATGAACACCAGAATGAAAGCTATTGCATTAACCATTCCGTTTCTTTGAATCCTTCTGCGCAACATCCGAAATGCCATGCCCATGTAGTTGCATTGCATATGAATTCATTTGAATAATAATTGAAATAATGAATATAATGAAAAATTAAAATGTGTATAATTAAAATTTAATAGTTAAATTTACTTATGAAAATCGAATTGTGTAAACCCAATGGCGTGAGATGGCCAACCCAAGAGATCAACTGCCTGGAGGCGAAAGGTGTTTCAGTAGAGCGATAAACCACGTGGAGGTGAAGGGCGTTTCAGGAGAGCGATAAACCACGTTGATGGCGCTTCAGCTGGGAACTTGATTATCGTTTGATTTTACTACTTACAGATTTTTTTTTTTAATTCCATAGCTTCGCCCTCCCCGTCGCTGCAACGGTCGATAACGACTCATACGAAGCATATTATAAGCATATCTCCCTCACATTATGAAGCATATTATAAGCATATCTCCCTTACATTTAATCACATCATCATATAATCATTCATCGGCTAAAATTTGGTTTTTTAATTGAATACAAGTTATTTGTTTGGTTTTTTAATTGAATAAAAGTTATTTACTTTATTAAATAATAAAGTAAAATTAAAAAAATAGATTTATTTTAACTAAAGATTTACTAAGGGTTAGCGGATGAAATTTTTGAGATGCAAATTTCTTTTCCAATTAAAACGAAATTTGATCTCTTTTGGGGGATTAAGATAAATCCGAATTAATAGTAAATTAAAGTTATAATTTAGTTTGTTTATATGATTTTTATATTTATCGTTTTAGCATGAAATTTAATATACTATAATTGTTTTGATATTTATTATGGATTCATGATTATTTATACTTGTTAAATGAGTGTATTATTATACCATCATAAATCATGAAATAATAAATTAAGATATGACTAACCACTGCAACTTTATGAGGATTTCAAAGATTTTTGAAATATAAAATTGTGAAACATGAAAAACACATGCAGTAGTCTATAAGGCGACTTTTTGAAAGCCTTTCCGGCAGATTTTTCCGGTCAAAATCCGGCAGCAATTCATTGGAATCCCAAGTTTGATAGCTAGTTT
>APFE030667232.1:46692-79203 GCA_000404065.3 Pinus taeda | reverse complement strand
ACCATTTTAACTGCTAAAAATCAAGATTTAACCTCATTTCTTTCGCCGGATTCCGTCACCGGAATCTCCAAAAAGTCGCATTATAGACAACTCCATTTTTAAATTATTTTGAAATGGTCTCTTGCACATTCTTATGAACTAGTGAATTTCTCTCATGACTTTGAACCAATAACACACCGCCATTATTTTTCATTTATCTAGTCACCACGAGCGTGTGTTATCGGGCTATTGAGGGTGCATGTCTATGGACATTTAATGCCCTATGGTATGCCCGTTAGCTCTTGCCGTAATATTTTGGGTCTATTGCAACAATTCCTTCGGTGGTCATCTTGAATAGGGCATTGACCAGTGTTCCATCCACTACGAGCAATATAACTTCCTTAGTGTTAAGCTTTCTACAACACGGGGCGATACGAAATGCATCTAATATCTTTGTTTAATTAAAACTCTAGGGAGTCTAGCGATATTGGGGCTTGTTTTATAATGTGTTGTTATCTGCGTATCTTTTTCATGAATATTCTAATTTGGTATGGTTTTAAAGTAGCGTTGCAGAGAGTAGCACGTTATCGCTACTGATATGAGAGACTCAGAGTTTTATTTAAATAGAGATATAAGATGCATTTGGTACTGCCTCAGGTTGTAGAGTGCTTGATATTTAAAAAAGCCGTACTTCTGGTGGTGGATGGAACACCGGTCACCGTATTCAACGTTATCAAGCAAACCCCTATTCACGGAATTTATTAACGAGACATATTAGATGCCTCCGGTATCGCCCGTGTTGGTATCCATTAAAAAAGATGTTTTATAAAATAATTAATAAAACAATTTTTGCCATGCCCTTGATTTCAATGTTCTTTTGATAAATAAAAAGTTATGGTGTTGTTACTTTTTTCATTTACATGAAGTTATTGTTTTAGTTTTCATCTTATCATGTCAAAATAGTTGCCAACTCATGTAAAATGGATCCTAGAACACTCTCTAAGTTTTCGTGAATTCTCTAAAAACCATGCAAAGATTCAAAGTTTTATAAAGATCAAGCTATTGGAAGGAATCATCAGACAATTGCAATGGGGATCAGTGCGGATCAACGAATGCCATCAATCTACCGCGTAGAGTGGCGAACAATGGTAATCCACGTTGACACGTGGACCATGGTAATGCGTGCTGACACCAACTAGCAAATGCAGGGACAAATTAGAGAAACGGATGTAGTTTCCAAATTGTTAATCACATATCACAAGGCAAACCTCTCAGTGAAGAGAAGCCCCAAGTGCCCGAACCCGAAATAATGATAAAATGCGGAAAATAATGTTTCGGTTGCGTCAGAGCAAGATTCCACAAAACCAATAGGATATCAGAAGGGCTTCGAGTGGTAAGGGGTTTCGACTGAGTTCCACCTGATGCCACAAAGCAATCACCACGCGTCCGAGCGGGGAGAGAGAAAACTACTCACATCGGGCGAGTAAACATCATGCTACTTAGTCGCCTGATATGAATGATGACCGTAGGATATGGGGCCCCAAGATCAACGATGGAGATGCGTTTTGATGGATGACTAGATTTGACAAGGTTATGAAGCGAGGTCACATAGAATTTGAACTCCGATATGGACGATGCGTTGACAGAAGGTCGTGTTTTGCGGGCATTCTTGGAGTTGACGGAAAACTGGTCATTTCAAATATGTCCAAGAGAATTAACACTCATTCATTATAAAATAGGTGGCCACCTCCCTGTGAGGCATTATACAGTGACTGATTACGTAGGACAGAGGGATTCAAATGGATAGAGGTAGGGGAACCAGAACGTTGGGAAGTGGAAACGAACAATCAGGAAGCAGATTGGTTGTAAAGCCACAAACTGACAAAGAGAGAAGCAAGCAAAAAGCTATGAGCAGTAAGTAGTAGGTAGTAAGCCGAAAGCAGAGAAGAAGTTGAGTTGACCTACAGAAGCAAAGGCAGCATCGAGCTAGAGTTAAGACATAGATAGAGAGAGACAGAGAGTTTGTGTACTCTAGAGAAGGCTCGAAAGGTTCAAGCTCACTCCTCTATAATGCCTGTCATGTATGAGTCTCAGATTGGGATCATACTACTGTGAACAACAGAGGAGAAGAGCTCAGTAAGGAGAGTCTGTGTACTCGAGAGACTTGGGGGATCCAAGTACAATCTTGTTGATTTGTATGTGTTGTGTGAGACATAAATTGAGCTCACTGTTGTAAAAACTCTTCTCTGAAAACATAATAGAGAGGCCACCACTGAACGCTAGATTGAGAGACGTAGCCCAGAAGTATTGGGTGAACTCCTTATTAAACATGTTTTGTTTATATCTTTTCCTGTTATGTTTTCCTTAACTACTTCATTACCTGTGTATTTTACAATATTATCGATCCGTTGCATAAAATAACATAGGCACATCCATGCACATGAGTCTGTAATACATTATTGTTTGTCTTAGATGGATTTCAGATCACCAATGTTACAATAATTTTGAATGGTAAATAAATTAATCTATGAATCGTTGCAATGAATTTGATGTGTAAATAAATCAATCTATAATTCAAACTTTATAAGGATAAGTTGATCATAATTTAGTTTTGATTGTGATTTTCTTTACTTTTTAGTTTTTTCTCTTCATTGACTTGTTGCCAATATTTCTATTTCCATGGAGTCCCTTTAGATTGTACAATCCGTTCAAAATATGAATTTTGAGCTAGTTATTTATTTTGTTCATATCCAATATCATTTTTATATTTATCTATGTTAAACACAATAATGGTAGGGCAGTGGACATAATGATAAACATTAAACTGTGTCTATTATTCACAAGATATATCTTTATAATACATTGTGGTTACCCTTGGTTTCCATATACCAAGTGGCCTCTTGGACTCCTTTTCACGGTTTACATTCCACACCAACTCTTAGAGGATGAGGTGTCCAACATTCACCCCCTTAATCTGAAGGGGTATCTATGCGACCAAGAAGAGAGTTGTAATAAAAAATGTGCAAAAACACATGACATCACTAGCCTTAATGTGCTCTTTGAAATGTTGGCATAAGGTGGTGGTTTAAGGATGAAAAGAAGTATTCTGCTAGAGGAATTGTCCCTAATTATCTGAAGGGAGGTCTCAACCCCGCATAGATTGTTTAAGGTTGACCACCAACTAAAGGCATGCTCACGAGTATATTTGTCTCTCGCTAAAACTCTAAATTTGGTATGGGAGGTTGTGGCTCAGGCTCGCTTGATTTGGCTTTGAAGCTTGTATATGACCATCACTTCACCCGTGTCAAATACAAGGTGAAAAGATGGTGAAAACTCAACTGCAAGACTTTTTAATATTCGAAAACAAATCATGTCGTATGAGTCAAATAACTTATTGGTTGTTGAAGCCCATTGCTAAGAAGCAATCCATCAAGGATGAATCTTTGTTCTTGCATGAGGCTTGTTTTTGAAACATCTGTTTGAACGATGAGTGGTTTTATGACAATCCTCACATGGATGAAGATCAGAACAATGTTATTTCATATGGCCAACTCGGTAACAATGTTGGCAGTTAACAACTTTTCATTGTTGTTTAAGAGGAGCATGATCTAAAAGAGGTGAAGATAAACTATCGTGAAGAAATCAAATGCTTTGAAATTTGATCGGCTTATTATTGTCCGGAATATGAAAGGACACATCCTTGTCATATGAAAGACCTCTTCTTTGTTTATTGCTAACAAGAAGTTCCCAAGGTTTGATGAAGGGTTTGGGAAGTGACACTTGAACTTCTGAATCTTTTTGTACATCTACTTCTGAAATGGGTACTACATCTGAATTAACCTTGGGTTTACTGATTTGATGCAAATGCTCGGATTCTATCTCAATCTTACAAATAGAGTTGTTGTGAACAAAAACATGTTCAGAATGTTGCTTATGTTGTTGTAGCCCCTTTCGTTGTAGTTGAGATTCAATCTACAAAAAATCAATATTTTCTTATGAATCTTGCAAACAGATCTGAATATCCATGAGAGCAACTTTGTTGACTTTTAATGTATCATGAGTAGTAGACAGTATAAGAGACTTTAGGAACTCTAATAATTCATTAATTCTGGCAATTTTTATTGAACAAATCATGTGAATCTCACAAATAATTTATCACCCACGAGTAGCATACATCCTGTAAGGAACGCAACTCTATAAACAATGGCAACAAATCTCTTTAAACAATCACACCATGTCTTAGTTTCAACATATGACCTCATTTAGTTTCCACTCATCACAAGATTTACCGCAAGAATTTAATTAATATTTGAAAAACTTTGATACCAATGTGCTTTGATACCATCACATTGTGTTCTTCAACTTCTAGCTCTACTTATGACATTATTCCTTACAGTTGTCCTCAAACTCCAACAATATGCAGTACTACACTTGACCTTGTGATGGGACTTTGATTGATATTCCCCCTCTATTGGAGATTTCACCCTTTCCCGATGGGGATTTGTAAGACTTGGTATCGATCTTGAGGAAGCAGTGGATATTACAAAAGTCCGTTGAAAGGGATTTCCCTAAAAATTATAAAGGAAGCATGTGAGGTTGCAACTCTATGTATAATGAAATTGATTCACAATTTTGTTATATGATATGATACACAAAATTTGGAAACCCCATCACAACTCTACGAAATCATCTCCTCGAGGAAATACGTTGTTAAAATGTAACGTACCTTCTGATCCTACCTTGAATATTAGATACTAGGCTCCCTACTTGGTAATTTTTTCTTCGTTTACTGATAATATTCCTTCATGATCAACATTATATTTAGTTTTTCATTATATAAACACTAATATTCATACACAACCCTCATGACCTTATCAATTGAACACAACATAAATGGATCCACAATGTGGACTTTTAGGTTCATCATTAAGCTTAATTTACAAATTGCGGAAAAGGACCAATCATGGCACGTAAACCATAAAATTCATTGGTTATTCCCTACAAGCATCAATGGACATTAATTTAAGTCTGTGAAGGCTAACATGATCATAGTTATTCATGTGAGGTCAAACAAGTTAGTGACATCACAGTTAAGTAAACATAACTACACAAGCCTCATGCATGACATAGAGAATCATCCCATCATAGACTATACTATTAAAAACATAACTGATTTGCATGCATATGTTTTTTTCCCTTTCATCACCTAACATTACTGCATGCTATGTTCCTTCAATAAATTGAATGATGACCATGTTTAGAATCAACACCTATCTCCAATATTCATAAACAATCATACCATAAATAGGTTAGTGCAAGTAGATTTACTCACATATGATGGTCCCATGCATGTATCTAAAATCATCTCATAAAAGTCCCCAACACAAAATAATTTTAGTCATATATAATAGCCACAAGTGGAGTCGTTCATAAGTAATCTAGCTCATCGACACAAGTATTAACAACTAATTACTATGATTCCACCACTACTCAAATACATTAAGAGTCACATAGATAAGACTGCAATTATTTTCATACAGATAAAAAATCATTTATACAGTTGAGCTACATGATTCAATGACATATAGGGTCATAGAGCAACATATAGAACGTCTTGTGCAAATGAGTCCGACTAGATATGAAGAAGGGACACTAGTTGGAGAGCGAAGCACCAAAACCCAACCATGAATCACCTATAATTCCCCCCAAACTAAGGTTCTTTCCATGGATCAACTACCCCAAATTCATCAATGCAATGGGTATTTAATACCCTCTTTCATGATATAGTTTCCATTAGCGGCATCCTAGTTTTATGGATTTTTATCCAATTTCCTATGCCTTTCTCGGAAAAGCTTGCCTTTATCTCCTGCAAATATTGTATGGTTTTCTTGATGGATATTTATCTCCAATTCATTGAGATTATCTAGAATCACATCTAGAAGCTTTATCATGAAATATTTATTCCGATACCATTCCTCAATGGGATTTGACAACAATCTCATCTCTTGGTGTCGCACTTTTCCAAGTGATCAATTTATTAATTATTTATTAATGTATTTTCTTTTCATTTTAAACATCACACCTAGCTTTCCTTAGCTTAGGTTTACAATAGTCTAATGCACAAGGGAGGGGTGTTACATACTACCCCCCTTTAATTTTACATCGTCCTCAGTGTATTATTGCATCCTCGTTCACAGGTAGTTGTCTCTAAATCCATAGCTTCTATGACCTTTCCATATGATGCAAATATATATATATATATATATCCCATCACATCTTCCATTACTACTTGTAGTAATGGTTTCAAGCAATTTTGTAAGAAATTTGAGATGCAGAAATTCAACAAACTTTTCCACAATTAACATCATAATTTGATACACAATACTAACAAAGTAGCTATGGCCTATATTGCTCGTCATTTATTGTGTTTGAAGAAATGCATGTACTTCCTGTGCATTCTTACAAGCCTTTATGTTCTTTGCTGAACACTTTCTTCCTGTAGTTTCTCAACATATAGTAAGTCAACTAGCATATTTTCCAAATTAATATGCATAAAACATCATAATAGGTTAGCTCACATATAACCATCATAACCATATATACTCATTTGAAAATAAACCATTGTTACTTATCCTTGAACTACTTCTTAGTTTACTTCTTCTGTGCAATCTCCAAGTTGGTTGCCTTGCGAGACACCAACCCAATGTCTTCATGCATACTTGCATGCAAGGTGTATTACACACATAAGTATGCATATCATGTTTTAATCATGCCATACATGTATCCATACTAGTACCATATGTATTGCTTGTACAGAGTACAATATGTACCAATGCATATCCTACCAATGTCCATTGCATCACTTGCACTTATCCAAAATGTTTTCAACCATGTTAGCATTATGGAAAACGTTCCTTCATCTATTTTTGGTAAGTAAAAGAAAGTGTGTTCAGGTTCTTGCTAAGGAATTTCGTGGACCTATTTCATTTCTATAACAATCATCATGCACACTATAATAGTATCATAACAATCATCATGCAAACTATAACTCGATCATACCCATAAATTTTAGTTTTGGGATTAAATCTATCACATGTACTAGGTTTTAACAGCCATGAAATACATCATAAAGTAGTCTATTAACTATGATACTCAGCTTATCATAGATATTTAAAGCCTCATGCACATCAAAACAAATTTGGTTAGTTTCTTAATTATTATTTCACACTTAAATAATCATGTGATATGATTTCGTTCTTCCAACACCTTCTTGGTTATGATAAGTTTCATGTAGGTCTAAACATTATGCACCTACATACAACTCCTATGTAGGAGTTATAAGTGAAAGTTATAAGATTCACAACTTCACACCCTTCAATTCTGTATCTGAAGGTGTGATGCCAGGGTATTTACATGTTAATATCTTCTTTTAACATTAAATCACCCTTAAGACTAAGAAATCATTTATCCTCTCTTATCTTTCTTGATGTATGTTGAGAAGGTATAAACTTACACTATCTTTCTATTATAAACGAAGAAGTACCAAGACTTGCCTCTAAATTTCCACTATGTATGTACACTAGGTGTACTTTTGGTGTCAATTCATTGTCCTTCTGATCATACCATCATTATTAATATATGATGTTTACAATAGGTTGTGTCATATTTTCACACCCTCTTGACAATATCATTCCTGATTAAGGTTAGATTATCATGTACTCTATGACTCTTGCTTTCTTCAACTGAAATCCCATAGATTCCAACCTATGCATGTTAAGTTAACTATGCATAACTTTATGGTAAGGTTTTGTTTCCTTCATTAAGGTGTATTTACATCATTTTCTTATTAAAATGATTCATTTATTGGAAACCCATATCCAAGGCTAATTGCATCATGACTTGCATGTGCACTCATCAATACAGTCACCTTTAACTTAAAAGACAAATTTAAAATACTTAGTCTCATATTACATATTACGCTTTTTGTTTCACATCTCCCATCCCTTCTTAGGTTTTTTTAAGCATAACTTAATTTCCTTAAGTTATGTTCTTTCTTAAACAACAAACACTTATAATTTGATTTTTGACATAGATAGGATAAGATGACTTATCACTATATTATATTCATGATTTGGTATTTTGTTTATGATTTTCCCTTATATGAAAACCATACAATATAAAAATTTTCAATATGTTATATTGACTATGTCATGATACCTAACAACCCCTTACTACTTAATGAACTAATTAGTTTTGATCATGTTTCATTATAGTTTTCGAGAGTCTCTCATCCCCATACACTACAACTATTCAACAACTTGTATGCTTATCATTGGTGTAATGCTTTGCTCATATATTCATTTAATAATTGTTAAGATCTCATAATTTAATCTTTGATTTCTTATCCAAAACCAATTACACCGTAAATTCTCCCACATACAGGGTAACTTCCTCTTTGATTTTATCATACTTTAGTTCATGAGAATTGTGATTCCTTCACTCATGATGGAAATACTTGTAAGTGTACCACTCAAGTAATCATACCTTCCTCCTATATGCATTACTTGTTATCGATATTTAACATTCTATTAATCTGATGACCATGCTTTCCCATGGTTATCTATTATTTATCCACCCTGCTGTACATATTTGCAAGCATCATTTTTCAAGACTTAATTTCTGACAACTTATAAAGATTTTAAGTTCCTCATCTAGGAGGGAACACAATAAAGTAACTCATGGTAACTCTCCACTTAGCATTATTTATTTCATGAAAGATGGCATATCATCAATTCTTCATGAAATATTTGTGTACCATAACCGTACTTATTTAAACAAAATCTATCATCATTTTGAACTATGTATTCATTATGGTATATAGTTTTGTGTTCTCTTAAGCATGCAATAATAATTTAGTTAGAAGAATTTTTATATAACTATAGGGATTAATACCTACTCAGTTACTCATCAAGTCACTACATCTCTTCCACGGTGTCTTAAATCTATTGTTTTAGACATGAGAAAATGCTCACAATTTGGTCATGCATTCATGTGCTGCTTAGGTAAACATGCTTATGTGAAGTTTTCTTCCGCCACACATAACCTTAGGTTATTTAGACTGGTACTATCTACTTAGCATAATGAGGCATGCCAATTCAAAACAATGTTTTTACACTACTCTCATTTTTTTATGTTGCATAACTAAGTTGTAGAAAATTGGATAGAGAATTTTCCATGACATAGTTATTGGCATGTTGTTGTGATTCCACCCATTATAGTTTAACATAAAATACCTACTGCTATGGTTAGGTATTTGTCCTTCCTAACAATCAATGAATCTCAATGGTGTTGACTCATACAATTCTCAATTCCAGAGCTAGTTGCAATAAAACAATTCCTTGTCCTTTAATTTCTTTCACCCACTATAAGCACGTACTATCCTGCTCATACATCTTTTGTTAGATTTATTTCATGTTTTCGACTACATCCAACTGTGGTAGAAAAAAACACTTACAATACAGCCTGTACTTTCAGAATTTAGATTTTCTGTTACTACAATATCACAGGCATCCTAAAGTATATTTCTGGCTTCTTAAGGACGATTTTACTCATTGAAACCTCTGAATTATTTGCGAGGTAGTATATAATTATTCTCTTACCCCACTTTTGAAATCATTCATATCGATAAATTTTGAAACCTTTCATATAGACAAATTTATGGCGAGTCAGTCTTGCATTGATGACCACATTCAAATAACTATGTCCAACTGATTTTTCGCATGGTATCAAATCGTTTGAGTGCAACAACGACCACACATGGGTTTGATCATGATTTTCCATTGAGGAATGGCTTGAAGGGAATGAAATATGTTTCTCATCGCAAAAATGATACAGGGTATATGTTTCTCATGGCAACATAAAATCTTTGATATTCGAGACTTGTGAGCATCTCGACTCATCTGGATTTAAAATTCTAAATGTGTATTGAAGGAAAAAAACATATAACTTATACCATCGTTGATCATACAGGAAATTATTCAACTGGCATTTACTTTCCGCTTGCAAGACTCAAACAATGAATTGTTATTGTAAGCAATTTTCGAACATCATTGATTGACATAGCGACTTATAATTGTAACCAGATTCATTTTCTAAATAAAAGGAATGAATATCCAGGTTCTCTTCGAATCCATATTTGTTTATCCTAACACTCAGTTCATTTTTCTTGTCGACATACGTGAATTTTGCCACAATAGTTGCTCACAATGTCCTCAACATAAACAAAAACCGATTTCAAAATAATTTAATAACACATTGTCCGATTTCAATCCTAATAGAATTATCATAAATAAAAGGATAGAATACTCATGCCATTTTCAACTTGATAGAGTGATGGCCTAATCATCCTTCTTTTATACTCCCGGTGGAGAGTAAGCAACCTCCTGCTTATAGACTCTTCACTCCTACTGTTGGAATTTTCTGCAAAATTCCTTAACAAACAGACAACACAAAAATGCTCTGTTTTACATAGAAAACTGAAAATTTCGTTTTCTGGACTTGGTGTTGTAGCAACAGGATTTGGTGTTGCAGCAATAGGATTCAGTGTTGCAGCAACAGAGAGTTGGTGTTGTAGCAACAGGAATTTGGTGTTGCAACAACAGGAAGTTGGTGTCAAAATCACTTATAAACTTACAGTGAGACAATTGACGCTTTGTGTAACAACAACTAAAAATAGTGGCGTCAAATCACTAATAGACTTACAGAGTAAAATCAAAGTGTTTTTGACACTTGGTGTAACAGCAATAGAAAATCAGCAAAACTGTAAACTTGTATTCATAACCAATAAACAAGTTGATACTAAAAACTTAACTGTTACAAAAGGAACACTTCAGTTCCAGAAATCGATTTTCTCTATCTCAGAAAATCGCAGGTTCAACACTGTTGTGCATTTACAGAAGAGACTTACTCTTCTTCTTCTAACCTTCACTCTTTTCTCTCAGAGTACAAAAATAGAACTGTTGTTCTAAATCTCTTACACTCACACGGAAAACAGAACTGTTGTTCTTTTCTGCTTAGTCTTTCTTACACTTTTAAAACAGAACTACTGTGCGTTACATTTATAGGAAAATAAATATCTGAGTTTAATAATAAACTAAACAAAATATCTGTTGATGTTTATCTGCATATTTATTGTAAAAGAGGCGGTGATGACTTTCTCACTTGAAAACAAGTCGGTTGCAGGGGAATTAATTTCTGCACATTTAATGCTCATTTAAAGTGCAAAAATATCTGAAGACTTTGCTGCTTCGGAATAACTGCTGAAATCAAATCTTTGTCCAGCATTTATGTGATGCAGTTGGAATTAAATTCCAACACTCCCCCTTAATTTCAACTGCTGCATACCTAGGCATTTCCTAAAATGATCAAAACCTTTCTTTGGCAATGGTTTTGTCAAGATGTCAGCAAGTTGATCCTCTGTTCTGCAGTGCTGCAAAACAATTTCAACATTGTTAACCAATTCACGTATGAAGTGAAATTTGGTATCTATGTGCTTTTTTCTTTTATGAAAAATAGAGTTTTTAGACAAAGCTATTGCTGAGCTATTGTCACAGTAAATGGTTGTGCCATTTTCCTGTTCATGACACAAATCTCTGAGAACTTTTCTCAGCCACACTGCTTGGCATGCTACTGCTGTTGCTGCCACATACTCTGACTCTGCTATTGACAAAGCCACAACTGGTTGCTTCTTGGAAGCCCATGAGATGGCTCTCGATCCCATATGAAACACATATCCTGATGTGCTTTTCCTATCATCAACACTTCTAGCCCAATCACTGTCCGTGTAACCTGTCAACATGAAACTTTTAGAAGAGGAGTATAAAATACCAAACCCCTTCATTCCATTTAAATACCTTAGAATCCTCTTGGCTGCCTGCCAATGAGTCTCTTTCGGTCTTTCCATAAATCTGGAGATTAAACTCACAGCTTGCATAATGTCTGGCCTAGTTGCAGTCAAGTACATAAGGCTGCCAACTATGCTGTTGTACAATTTTGGATCAAAATCCTTGTTGTTGTCTTCTTTGGTCAATTTCAACCCCATTACAGTTGGAGTCACAACTGCCTTGCTGTTCTGCATGTTAAATCTCTTCAACACAGCTTCTACATATTTATTTTGAGAAATAAAAACACCATTTTCACTTTGGTCTACTTCAATTCCAAGAAAATATCTTAAGAAGCCTAAGTCGGTCATTTCAAATTCACTTTTCATGACTGCTTTAAAATCATCAATGAGAGAAGCATCATTGCTAGTAAAAATCAGATCATCTACATATAAAACAACAATAATTATCTTACCGTCATTCTCCTTTATGTAGAGTGTGGGTTCACCATCACACCTGTCAAACCCATTCTCAATCAGATAAGCATCTATTATGCTGTACCATGCTCTTGGAGCTTGCTTCAGCCCATAAAGAGCCTTCTTCAGTCTGCAAACTTTATGCTCTTGGCCATCAAACCTGGAGGTTGTTCAACATAAACCTCTTATTTTAACACTCCATTCAGGAATGCAGATTTAACATCCATCTGATAAATCTTCCATTTGTGTTGTGCTGCAATAGACAACACTGTTATGACTGTTTCCATCCTTGCTACTGGTGCAAAGGTTTCATCATAGTCTCTGCCTTGTTGCTACTTGTAGCCTTTCACAACAAGTCTTGCTTTGTGCCTGTTAATCTTGCCTTCAGCATTGCTTTTGGTGTTATAGACCCACTTAACTCCAATGGCATCTTTGCCTTCATGGAGGTCCACTAACTCCCATGTTTTACTCTTTTCAATTGCACCAATTTCTTCATTCATTGCTTCAATCCATTTATCTTCATTGCAGCATCTTCAAAATGAATTGGGTCATCAACATGACAATATAAAGTGAATAATGAATTCAGACCGGTATTGGTATTTACCTCTCCTTGTTCATAAATCTCATTCAGATTTCTGAATCTTGGTCTTCT
This sequence comes from Pinus taeda, assembly GCA_000404065.3. Lineage (NCBI taxonomy): Eukaryota > Viridiplantae > Streptophyta > Pinopsida > Pinales > Pinaceae > Pinus > Pinus taeda. The sequence continues at coordinate 66,217 of APFE030667232.1, read as the reverse complement.
TGGTGTGCTGGAAGTTCCATCCGAACTTGAGGGTATTTCAGATCCCTGTGGTGTGCTTGAAGAAGCACTACCTTGACTTCTTAAGGCTGTTCGAATTCCATCTTGTGGTGTGGTTTTCTGAATTTGCTGTGGTGGAGGAGGAACCACCAAGGAAGGATTATTTGCTGCTGTCCCTTCCTGTTCTTCTTCATGAGACACAATTGTCTTCACACTCACTGTCTTCTCTAAGCTTCCATCCCAAGCTTCACCTTCAATGAACTGCACATCCCTGCTTACTATCAATTTCTTAGTGGATGGATTATAGAGTTTGTATGCTTTTGAATCATCACAATAGCCAACAAACACACACTTCTCCCCCTTACTATCAAACTTTCTCCTTAGCTGATCTGGTACATGTGCATAAGCTACATAACCCAATACTCTCATGTGAGTGACTGTTTGCTTTTGACCACTCCATGCTTCTTCTGGTATTCTGTTCATGATAGCTTTGGTTGGGCATCTATTCAAGATGTAAACTGCGCAAGTGACAGCTTCTGCCCAATACTCATGAGGCAAGTGTTTTGCCTTCAGCATACTTCTGACCATGTCAAGAATGGTCTTGTTCTTTCTTTCAGCAACACCGTTTTGCTGAGGTGTATACCTTGCCGTGAACTGTTTTTGTATGCCATTCTCTCTGCAAAACCGCAGAAAGTTTTGGGAGATGTATTCTCCTCCTCTGTCTGTTCTGAGCACTTTGATGTAATGCCCACACTGTTTCTCAACAAGAGTTTTGAAGTGGCGGAATTTCTCAAATACTTCACTCTTCTATTTCAGCATATACACCCATGTCTTTCTGGTGTAATCATGAATGAAAGTTAAAACATATCTGTTTTCACCAAGTGATGGTACTTGCATCGGTCCACATACATCAGAGTGAACTATTTCCAAGGGTGCTTTTTCCCTTATACTCTTTCCTGCTGGAAAGCTTTCTCTGTGTTGCTTGCCCAAGATGCAGCCTTCACATAGGCTGTCCGGCTTTTCAATCAACGACAATCCTTTTACCATTCCTTTTCTATGCAACAAATTCAGGCCTCTGAAATTGACATGTCCAAATCTCAAGTGCCACAACCAATTCTCATCTTTCACTTGTTCCTGAAATACTTCTTGTGTTACAGCTGCAATAGTTCTTCCTTCCTTCAAATCTACCCTGAGTTTGAGAGGAAACATTCTATTGCTGGTCATATGCACCTGTGCAATGATCTTCTTACTTGGAGGTATATCTCTGATCGTACACATATCATCTTTGAAGAACACATTGTAACCTTTGTCAATGAGCTGCCCAATGCTCAAAAGATTACATTTCAGCCCAGGTACATAGTATACCTCTGACACAATCATCTGTTCTCCATTTCTTGCTCAGATATTGACTCTACCCTTACCCTTGACAGTTATCTTAGTATCAGTCCCTGTTGTTACCTCAAATTTTACATCTTCATCCAGATTGGCAACCATTGCAATATTTCTAGTCATGTGATTACTACAACCTGAGTTTAAGAACCAAACATCTTCTTGTTTGTCTTGTGCAATGTTACATGTTAACAGCACATTCTTTGGATTCTTATTTTCTTTATTTGCAAAATTAACATTCTGCCTACTATTCATGTCATTTTGTTTTTTCCTACATTCATTGGCATAGTGCCCATATTTCTTACAATAATGACATTGGACTTGGGATTTGTCATACCTTTGTCCATGAGCTTGCTGTTTGCTTGAACCTTCACCTTGGTTCTGATTGCAGCTCCTTCCATTTGTGCTTGCAGGATAATATCTGCCTCTGTTTTGGCTTCTTCCAGGACCTCTGTTATTTGCTCTGCCTCGGCCTTTTCTTTGGCTGAAAGTCATCTGCGTCTTGAATGCTTGCTCAGAAGAGGAATCTGTTCCTCTACTTAGTCTGTGTTCATGATACATAAGAGAAGCACTCAGTTCATCTACCGTGAACTGTGAGAGATCTTTTGTTTCTTCTATTGCTACCACAACAGCTTCAAAACTTGAGGGTAAACATCTCAAGATTTTCTCTACGATCCTTCTTTCTTCGAGGATTTCACCATGAGATCTTATCTGGGTTATCAGCCCAGTAACCTGACTGAAGAATGGATCTATTGTATCAGATTCCTTCATGTTGAGTGTTTCAAAGTCTCTCCTCAACATCTGCAACTTTGCAGTCTTCACCTTCTCCATGCCTTGATAGGCAGTCTTGAGAATATCCCATGCTTCTTTGGACTTTGTTGCGACTGCAATCCGTGGAAAGACACTTTCATGTACTGATTGGAAGAGGAAAAAGAGGGCTTTGGCATCCTTCTTCTTGTCACTTTTCAACTGGTCTCTTTCTGCTGCTGTCAAAGTAGCCAACGTTGTTGCATCTGCAGGTTCAGCATAGCCAGTTTCAACCATCTCCCATATTCCTTGAGAGGCAAACAATGCTTTCATTTTTATGGACCAATGACTGTGATTTTTCCCATTAAATTGTGGCAGTTGGGAATTTGTCAAAACCTGTTCCAGCATCTGCCATCTTAAAAGAAAAGATGCTGACTGTAGAATTAAAAACAAGAAAAAACTTTCTCTGCTGAAAAAAAAAATCTGCTCTCTGAACTTCTTACAGCTCCTACAGTGAAAAACAAACTCTATTTTTGACTCACTGAGTGCCTAGACTAGCTCTGATACCATGTTGGAATTTTATGGTGAATTCCATAACACAAAACATCATAGAACAACTCTCTGATATGATGGAATTTTCTGCTAAATTCCTTAACAAACAGACAACACAAAACTGCTCTGTTTTAGCACAAAAAATAGATAATTTCGTTTTCTGGACTTGGTGTTGCAGCAACAGGATTCTGGTGTTGCAGCAACAGGAAATAACACTGTTTTTTATAACACAGGAAAAACAGAAAACTGTGTTGCTGTAAGTGGTGTTGTAGCAACACGATTTTGACGCTAAGTCACTTTAAAAAGTTGGGCGTCAAAATCGCTTATAAATTTATAGTGAGATAATTGCTGCTTGGTGTAACAACAACTAAAACAAGGGGCGTCAAATCACTAATAAACTTAGAGAGTAAAATCAAAGTGTTTTTGACACTTGGTGTAACAGCAATTGAAAAATCAGTAATACAGTAAACTTGTATTTATAAGCAGTAAACAAAACTGATACAACAAACTTAGCTGTTACAAGAGGAACGCTTCAGTTCCAGAAATTGATTTTCTATCTCAGAAAATCACAGGTTCAGCACTGCTATGCATTTATAGAAGAGACACACTCTTGTTCTTCTAACCTTCTCTCAGAAATAGAACTGTTGTTCTAAAATTCTTACACTCACACAGAAAACAGAACTGTTGTTCTTTTCTGCTTACGCTGCCTCTCTTGCACTTCTTCTCATGAGAAAACAGGACTGTTGTGCGTTACATTTATAGGGAAAAAAAAATCTATTTTAAACAATAAACTAAGCAAAAAATCTGTTGATGTTTATCTTTGTATTTATTGCAGAAGAGGTGGTGATGTCTTTTACGACAAAAATAAGTCGGTTGTTTGCAGGGGATTTAATTTCTGAATTTAATGCTCAAAAATATCAGAAGACTTTGCGGCACCGAACAATCTGAAATAACTGTTGTAGATCAAATCTTTGTTCAGCATTTATGTGATGGAGTTGGAATTAAATTCCAACAATTTCTTCAGTTTTGGTGATGTCGATCAAACTCTATATCAAGCTGCAAACGGTGTTGTACCTCCGCCGGACTTCTTCATATCTGATAATGGTTAACAGCAAGAAAACATGGCTATACATCAACTGCTACCAACCACACAATCTTTCAGACTGGATGATCACCATGAAAACGTGGGCATCCCTCCACTGCTGCGTCCCCAAGATGACTTCAGAATTGGTTATTAGCTTCCAGACATATCTGTACCTCCACCGTTACCTTCATCTCATTTCTTCAGATTTGGTCATCATGATCACCTGAGAAACGTGGCAGTACCTCAACCAAATTTCATTGAACATGGGATTGAGCTTGCCAATGGTGATTTAAAAGCTCAAGAAGATCCCGGCCGTGATGAACAAGTATCAGAAGACGGATACGCAACTGGTATCCATGTGGCATTTAGATATAACTAGTTATACACTAATAAGTTCTCTTAGCGTGTTTTCACACAGATAATGACAGAATTCAGTTGTCAAGCGAATTTTAGCATTAGAATTAAACTATTGTTATCGTTGGCTGTCATTTAGTTTTTGAAATAAACTATTGTTATAGTTGGATGTCAATTAGTTTTGAAAAAAATATGCAGTATCCATTTATCTTGCATGGTATATGTTATTGTTCATGCGGGATTAATGTCTCTCATTTAGTTTTGTAAAATAATGCACGATCCACTTCTCTCGCATTATATTTTGTACTTAGAACAAGATCATTTCATGTTATCATTTGAAGTTATCATTTTCTATTAATGCTTTGATTGCAAATGTATGATTGCAAATGTATGTAATATTTTGAGTATTAATCTTATGGTTATGAAGCAAATTAGCCTGCTGGTACTATATTTTTGCACATGCACACAGAGAGAGAGCAAAGCTTCACATGGGATTCACCACAAGACTAGAACTTGGAAACCATCAAAGACAAATGTGGACAACTTGAACATATCTCGTAATGCTATTACGAATCTAGGTGGTGTAGTTTTCCAATGAGTTGGGTGATAATATTTGGATCTGCATATGGTTGGGTGGAAATCTTTGGATATTCTTAGTTTCACTAGATGTCTTCTTTCTCACAAATGAGTACTTCATATCCGCATTGTTCTATATAATTTCTTATTTAATGGTGTTTGGCTGCAAATACTTTCTAGCTTAATTTTAGTGAAATAATATGCTTGAAGTATTATTTAAGTGTTGTGTATTTGTTATAGTGAAATAGTTTTTTTTTATTTAGATATATTATTTATTGAATAATTCAAGATTAATATATCGATTAAGGCAATAATGTTTTATTTTTTTTGGTAAATGTGGTGTAGGTGGAGCTACATCATGGTCATGTTCAAGGATAACACCCAAACAAGGTGGGGAATTGAACACCTGACTTAAAATCTAGGAGTGCGTTAATAGTGCATGAGATCATCATCTATCAGAGAACAAATGGACTCCTTTTGAGAATAGGACTCCTTTTGAGAATAGTTAAATACTCTCGAAGCCACAAAACAATTGTGTCTAGCATTTTGTACTTGTTACAAATTACTTTAAAATTTTGATAGTTATTTTACATAAATTAGATGAAATTATTTTTCCTTTTGAGATTAATTTATTAGTGGACATGAATTACGTATGAATTCTTTATCTATTTGGGATTGAATTTTTCTCTCTAACCCTTGATAATGTGTTGGTATTAGTAGTAACTTAGGGTTAGTTCATGAAACCTACCACAACTATAATGCAAATTCCACATAAGAAAACAAGAAATGACATGGATGAGTAGGTACTCACACATAATGATGACATCATAGGATGATGTTCCATGGTAATGTGACAAGGATCATGGGCCTTGAAGATGTGGCTTATTGACATGGCTTGCCCATGTGCCATACTTTTGTGATTGATTTGGAAATGAATGATAAAAGCAGATGTATGTGAAAACCCTTAAAGGGAGAAAGAAAATTAACCTATTTTTAGAATATTATTTTAGACTCCAACCTAGATAAACATGTATTAATATGGGTCCAAGATCTACATTAAGTGATGTTTCCCTTGTTGTAGTTGAAAGGTGTAAATTAGATAAAGGAAAACAATATAAGCCCTTGTTAGTATAGCTGACCATGGGAACTAAGAGAAAAGTGACTAGAATCTAATGTTGGACACATGGTATTATCTAGAAGCCTAATGGTTGCTAGTGTGTTGGCATTGATGAAAACAAGATCAACATGGAGGTTTATGGCAGCTTATGTTAACATTTATATGATTTATCTGTCAATATGAGGGTGTCCTATGTTTGTTGCAGTCAATAGGAGATAATCACCATAGTAGCAATCTTATTGTAGAAGCCCTATGTTTGTTGCAGTCAATAGGAGATAATCACCATAGTAGCAATCTTATTGTAGAAGCCATAAAATTATGAGTATGGTGGTTGGGTGTCCAGGATTCCATGTACAAGATAAGGGCTAAGGTTGCAAAAACATCGGACCTTCTCCACTGGAAAGTGCTTTGAAAGAGGTTTCCAATGGTTTGGAAGTTTGCAAATTGCTTCCTAGATAAAAAAGTATTCACTCCTGAAGTGAGGATCTTGAAGTACAAAGCAGGCCAAAATATTGAAGCAAACCAGCATATCAAGACCTCAAAAATTTGTAACCTCAATCATATTCCTTTTTAATAATGTTTTGACCTAATAATAGGAACGTAGGGAAGAATATTGGAGGCAGAAGAAATATTAGAGGTAATAATTTGCTTCAAAGTAAAAGGTTGAGGGACCCTTTTCTCACCTCCATTAGGACACATGGCAATAGGTGATTGGCCTTGTGAACTTGGCGAGGAAGATGATGTCATCATGATGTGGCAGTATAGAGGACACGTGGCATTCATATTCACCATTTTGGGTGCCCTCATGTGGTAAATCCTTGTGAGACATGTCACGACTAATGAGGCACCACATGGAGTTGATGACATCAACAAGGCCTCATCTCAGAGGTTAGAATTTTAGAGATTGGAGTTTTCATAACTCTTGTCTAATTACTTTATGGGAATCTTAACTCTTGTATAATTACTTTATGGGAATGTTTGATCCCATGTGTGAAGCTCTAATGTGACTGTAACATGGTCGTGGGAGACCCAAAGGACCAAGGATGTAGAGCAGATTGAGCATCCAAGTGTTATGGAGTAGTTTAGAGGAAGGAGACATCATAACTTAGTTACATTAGCAGTTTGGAAAATTTACGATGGAGGGATCTTCTGAGGGAGTACGTAGGACCTAAGTGTTGTGAATACATTACATAAAAAGTGATTCAAAGGTCATAATTTTATAACTTCTCCATAACTAAGTTGTGAGAAAGTTTTGGTGCCTAGGAGCTCGGATATTGGTGGCTCTTGGTTATGGAAGCCGGAAAGAGTCAAGGATGTGAGCTATAACACAAAAATATAGGCCCTCGACAAGGGCCTTAAGGCATTAGGACTTGAATATTAGTCCCCCGGTCATGACACTCCTTCCTATGGAGAAATGTGATAAAATGGTTAAGCACAAGGAGTTAAAAGAAAATTGGATTTTACAATTTCATAAGGTCCTTTTAATAAAAGATATGAAATAAAAGGGATTTTATAGTTTACCACAAAGGAGTATTGAACATTGGATGGATGGGTAGCTGAGTAAACGTGGACAAAGGAGTTCATTGATGAAGTTAATGGTGACTATGGAGATCACTGTGTAAGGGTGACAAGGACTAGGATTCTTAGGGAAGAATTATTGGACTTGTCTTCATTTTGAAAGAAATCCATCTCTCATCTCTCATGCACGTCTTTTAGAAATCATTGAACAATAAAGAAGCCATGTAGAAGTATAGTCAATCTCTATGAGCCATGAATAAGGATGGGGAGTCTCATTGGAGTCTCTACGTGGACTGAGATTAAATTCTTAGAATGGAGAATAAGAGAGTGAGATAATGAAGTGAACTGAGACCATTCTCATGTTTTAATGCAGCATAATGATTTATGAAAAGAGAGGCAAAAAAAGAATGAAGTACCATGCCAGGAGTACACTCTGCTCAGTGTAGACAGTGAAAATAGTGTGCTCAGTGTAGCATACGAGCAAAACTCAATATTTCGATTGAGAAACTGGGGAATGCAATATTTTCCTGTATCTACTAAAGATATTAGAGAAATGTGTGTGAAAGTTCAACAAATAGAACAAGTGTTGAACTGAAGCAAAGTAGTGCAGAAAGCTTGTGAAATAGGTGGTCAAGAGGTGAGCACATGCAATTTAGTGTAGAAGAATGAGTATAATGTGTTGCAAAAGAGTGAGAAGAGGATAGCGTGTTGTTGTGTGAGGCAGAGAGACCCTGTGGAATAGTAGTGGATCAAGAGTAGAATACTAAGTGAACTAGATTGGTATTTCTTTGTATATGTAATTGCCCTTGTTTATAGTTTGAAACTTGCATGAAAGGTAAAACAGTGGCTAGAGTATGTAGTGGCTTGCATTCATAAGAGGTTCATGCCTCTTGGAAAGTGGGTGCATTCAATTTTAAGGAGAAAAGTGCCTCCTAATAGTGGGTTTTCACAGAAAAATTGTTGTAATTAAGTAGGTGCTTGATTTACATCATAATAAAAAATAGATTGGTGGTTTTTTCGCTTTGGGTTTCCACGTAAAATTATCAATGTCAATATATGTATGTTGCTCATGTGATGGATTGTATGTACATGTGATCCAGGTGGATATTCGTGGCCACCCACCAATTCCACTTGGACCCCAACCATTGTCTCATTCAGTTTTTTAGTTTCGTTATTTGCAACACAATTTACTATTTTTGGTAGTTTCTTGGGTCTTGAACTTCTGGAGCTGTTTTGAGGCCCTAAATGATGTTTTTTGAAAAGAATGGGACAACTAGTGGTGCATGAACTATTTTGTTCATACCAAATTTGTAGTCCTCGGATATATATTTGTAACGAGCTATCGTGTGCGTCAAATGGAGATCATAGAGCTTGAACTAGTCGAACCTTTGCAAGAGCAACCTCACAAATCCCGACGTCCTCCCATGGTAGATGAAGACAAAGATGAGGGGGTAGAAGATCCTATCAAAATCTTTCTCGAAGAGACCCTTGAGCGACAAACGAATGTGATGACGGATAACCTTGCCCAGATCCTTCAACGACTTCTTAGGGGTTATACATCTACTTCTAGCAGCTACTCTGGAGGTGCCACACCATTTAAGGTACATGTTAACTTTGAAATTCCCATATTTGAGGGTCAGATAGATGTAGACGCTATAGATAAATGGTTGAATCTGCTAGAAGGTTATTTTTCTATTGATGATTTTTCTAGCTGGGAAAAGAGTACTTTTGCTCTTCTCAAATCCACCACCCACATCAAGGACTCGTGGGAAAGTTACTGCAAGTAGAAGGATGAAAGTATGGCGTCAATATTTTCGACTGCACCCAGTTGGAATTTATTCCAGAATGCCATCAAGGATTAGTACTACCCTATCAAAATATATGAGGATAAATATGTAAAGCGGAACACACTACGACAAGGAAGGGACCAAGATGTTCCGGAGTTTACCAATATTTTTCATACCCTTCGCACAAAGTTGGGTATCAAGGATTTTGAGCTACATGTGGCACTCAAATACCATGGCTGCCTACATGGGTACATCGAGGACGAGATGGAGATATTAGACATCTCCTCCCTCATCAAAGCCTACTGATTCATTGTCAAGATCAAGAAGAAGTTTAAATAGAACAAGCGAGACTTTTGATCTGCAAATCTGAAGAAAGGGAAAGGCACCCCCAAACTACTGAATAAAGTACAAAGCCAAGGTGGGGTGGACCAAAACAACCCAACAAAGCCAGAAGTAGAGAACAACACCGCGAAGCTTAAGAAGGACACAAGAAAGTGGTGTGAGTTCCATAAGAGCTGCAATCACAACATAAGTGAGCGTCAGGAGAGGCAGTCATTAGTGGTTGAGCTAAAGTCTTCAGAATCAGATGCATGTTCACACTCTAATTCAAAAGTTGATAAGAGGAATGTGAAAGGGAACCAAATTATTGATGCGGAGACCAATCCCACTATTGCCACCATGAAGATCCAAAAGGAGGAACCCGTAGATCTAGAGGAGGAGGAGCTACTCTTCCACTCCTAGATGTGGATAAAGGGCTCCTCACTACAGTTCATTGTTGACAACGGAAGCCAATAGAACCTCATTTTGGTAGATTTCATGAAGTGGTTGGGCTTACTGACCCCACCACATGCATAAGTGTACACCATCGGGTGGCTTCACCAAGGGAAATGTCGCCTTCCATACAACATCAAGCCCTTCATTGATGTTTGTGATGTATTATTAGGCAAATCATACCTATGGAAGGGACATGTTGTATATTAGTTAAGGCCTCGTGATATTATTGGTACTTTGGGAAATAAGTTGTATAGGATACTAGAGGTAGCACAACCTACTAAAAAACAATACAGTAAGTTCATTTCAAAAACTGGGAAATTTGTTTTCTTCATGATACGCCCTCAAGGAAATAAGAAGATGGTGGCCACTACCTCTAGAAAAGACCCCTCCGCATGACAACTATAGATGGACAAGGTCATGCAAAAGTATGAGGACATATTCACCTCCCCCGTAGGGGCTCCTCTGCACTGTCAGGTGAAGCACTCCATCGATCTGAGCATAGATGTCTTTCTTCCCAATGGACCTATCTGTAGGTGTTCCACTCTAGAGAACGATGAAATCAAAAGCCAGATTTAGGAGCTATTGTAGAAAGGTCACATCCAACTGAGTTCATTGCCCTATGGGAGCCCGATTGTGTTGGTATAGAAAAAGGATGTGACTTGGAGACTCTTTCCGGAATAGGTACCCGATCCCATGGATTGATAACCTTCTAAACCAAATCAAGGTCCAAAAATATTTCATCAAGATCAATTTGAAGTTAGGATATCATCGAGTACAAATATAATACTCTCATGTGTGGAAGACTACCTTCAAAGCCAAGGAGAGCATTTTCGAATGGTTGGTTATGCCTTTCAGGTTTATGAATGCTCCTCGAACCTTCATGAGGCTACTGGATGACATCTTGTGGCCATTCACTAACTCATTTGTGATGACATCCTAATATTGAGCTAGAGTTTGGAACAACACCTCCATTAGATCCGACAGGTTGTCCAACACGATGGCAACACAACTTATGTGCCAATTTGGAGAAATACACTTTTGGCATGACCCAAATTTAGTATTTGTGATTCACTATTGATGAATAGGGGGTACATGTGGATCCAACCAAGATCCAAGTCATTTAGGAAACAGTCATCCACACATACCACTGGCCCCTACCATTCATACAAATGCAAGGGAAGTTGTAGAATGATCGCCATCAGAGGTGGTCTACATACCTGCAACAGTTCCATTGGAATATCAAGTATAAGAAGGGAAGAACCAATAATGTTGTAGATTGCCTCAGTTGGCCATCGATCATGGTGTTAACCATCGTGCTCAACCCTTGTGGGCCCGAGACTTTTGATTGGCCACTTCTCTACAAAAGCGACTTGGAATTCACCCACACATACCAAACACTCTTAGAGGAGCAACATGTTCCATATTTTCACCTTCAGGATTCCCTGTTATGCCACTTGGGTCACCTTTGTCTTCCTTCAAGTGAGCGTGCCAAGATGATTTGGGAATTTCAGGGTTGAGAAAACAGTGGTAGTATTTCATAAGTATTTCTATTGGTCGAATCTTCAATTAGATGTTATGAAGTACATGAGATCCTGGACTCCCTATGCCATTGCCAAGCTAACCATGAAGAAGCAAGGCCTCTATATTCTGCTGCCTACACCTAGTCAACCTTGGGAATCCATCTCCATGGATTATATGCCAGGCCTTCCTTCTACTAAGCATGGAAACGATTGTGCTATTGTTGCTACTGATAGGTTCTCAAAAATGGCCATTATGGTGGCTTGCAAGTACAATATCATAGCAGAAGCCATTGCTAAACTCTTCAATGAACATTTGTGGGTACACTTTGGGACCCCACAGTCTATCATCTTAGATCGAGACAACAGGCTGCTCAGTACATTTTGGTCGAGTCTCTAGTCGATGGACACCAAACTCACTAAGTCCACAACCTTCAATCCCAAACTGATGACCAAACAGAGGTTGTAACCAGGATGATCCTACACATTCTGTGCATGTACAAGTCAAAGCATCCATGCACATGGGATGAGAGCCTTAGCTATTTTTAGTACAATTATAACCGGGTTCTCCATAGCTCGACTAGCCACAACCATTTTTAGGTAGGCTTGGGATTCCAGCCACTATGTCCCATTGGTGTGGCCATGCCATTTGTAGCTACTCAAGCAGATTTAGCTCATGTCCAATTTGAAATAGATAAGGCAAACCACTTCATTGCACAGATTTAACATATTCGCCAATAGGTCCATGACATTCTGGAGAAATCAAATGGAAAGTACAAGCAGCGGCATGATCAACATTGGGTGCCACACAAGTTTCTGGTGGGCAACAAAGTCTAGTTGCATTTTCAAAGATGACATGTTATTGGAGCCTATCAGAAACTTAAGCAACTTTGATATGGTCCTTACACCATTACCAAGGATGTAGGAGATAATGCATTTGAGCTCAACATTTCCCCTTTCCTTGGCTTGCACCCAGTGTTCAATGTGCACCACCTTCGACCACACTTTCCACCATTACTAGACACATCCAACATTGCAGAACAATTCACACCAAAAGAGTTAAACCCAGATTGCATGGAACAAGCTACAATTGATCGGATCATAGTCACACAGATCAAGCACACTTGCCAACACAAGATCCAACTGTATGTAGTTGTCAAAGTAGTCCAACTCCTTCACCAAGGCAAGTGGCTCACTAGGGACCAATATGATCAGAAGATTCCTCATCTCATGGAGGAACTGAACCTAATGGGGAACATTTCTTCCTAAGTAGGGAGGAATGATCTAGGTGGATTTTGGTGACTGCCCGCCAATTCCCCGTCGACCCCCACCATTTTTTCTTTCAGGTTTTCAGTTTCCTTATTTGTAGCACAATTTAATATTTTGGGTAGTTTTTTGGGTCCTAAACTTATGGAGCTCTTTTGAGGTCGTAAACAATATTTTTTGGGAAAACTGGGAGAAACATGTGGAAAACGAAGATCGTATCCCAAAGTTATGACCCCAAGAATTTGATGTACCAATTTACCCAAAACAAGGGCCATAGTTTGGCCATTCATCTCCTTTGGTTAGTTTTGGATTTTTATGGTTTTCCATTATTTCTCAAACATAAATAGGCCTTCTAGCCTCATTGTAAGACAATTCAAAGGCATATAATTGTCACATCTCTCCTACCATCACCTGAGCTAGTTTATTTCCATTTTTGTTTGTAAACATATTTCAGTATTTTACATTAATGAAATGAAGTATTACTTCTGTTATACCTCTGTATTTATGGTTACCTATATAGTTTTTTTCATTCCTATTTAAATCTAGATCAACTTGTGAATGACTTACCCTGTTGATCATCTACATTTTGTATGAAATATCTCAAAATTAACTAACCATAGTGAAATTAATTAAAGTCTTATAATTAAAATTGAAATAACTTCACTATTACTGATTCACCCCCCCCCCAAATAACTCATAATTACAATAATTGTTAGTAGAGGAGAGTCCATTTAGGAACAACTTAACCACTTAAAGGTAGATTCATAAGGAATTATGTCTAGGAAAGAGAGTCAAGATTCTTACTCAAGCAAGATAAGCAGTCTTTGATGGGACAAACTATGCCTTCTGGAAAATTAAGATGGAAGCCTATGTTATGTCTCTTGGAGTATATTATTGGAGCTATTTAATAGTAGATTATGATGTCCTTAATGTCCCTACCACTTATGTAGATGGTAATAAATTGTATGGAAATAATGCTAATGTCAATAATTCCATTCTTTTTGCTCTTAATCAATCTGAAATCATAAATTTTATGCATTGTAAGTCTACCAAGGAAGTGTGGGTGAAACTCAATTAGAGACATGAGGGTGATGACAAACTGGAGCAAACCAAACTTCAAACCTTTAGAATGAGGTTTGAAAGCTTAAACATGAGCGAAGAAGAAATCATATTAAAATAGTTTCTTAGAGTTGATGAAGTAACCAATATGATTAGAGAACTTGTTGAGGAAGTCAAGGAAGATATGATTTTTCAAAATATCTTAAGATCCCTACCCATGATATTTAATTCCAAAGTGTCTACTATTGAAGAATGGCTAATTGAAAGAATCTCAAGATGGATTAGTTTCTTGGCACTCTGAAAACCTATGAGATGAGAGTAGGAAGACAGAAGTATAAACCTAGGAGGCAACGTTCAACGTCTCGAAGAAGACCAAGGAGCACAAGCTGATCAATATTTCTCCAATCATGAATCTAATCAGGAGTTGGTTCAGCGTCCCAGGGAACTGAAGCATCACTTAGGAAAATATAAAGTGAAGTTTCCCTCTAAATTTTTTCATTATGGGAGAGTTGGACTTTTTTCGTGCAAGTGCCCTTTCAAAGAAAGGACTAAAAAGGAATATGTTCACTAATTTAGAAGAAAATCTTAGAAACATCAAAATAAGAAGTTATATAAGAAAAAATGGAATCCAAAGAGGATAGTTGAACACCAGAGTCGGCGAACAGAAAACCATTGGAAGATGATTCATATAAGTATTTACTCGAAAAAAGACAATATTCTTGACTCTGAAGAGAAATAATAAGAAGAAGTAGTTGAATTTGAAGTGGAACTCATCAATTCTCTTAATAAGAAGGAGTAGTTGAATTTGAAGAAAAGCAAGGAACATGTGAGAAATAAGCAAGGAACATGTGAGAAGAAGAGAACAAGCAATTAAAATATGAGTTTCTGAAGGTAAATAAGCAAACAATCTAAGAAACATTCAAAGATGATATTTTTTCCATGAAATTCAAACTTGAAGAAGTTCTTCAAGATTTGATCCACGAATGAGAAGAGAAATATCAGAGTCTTGAGGTAGAGGTCATCTCTCTTAGAATGAATTTTGGGAACATGAATACTGAGAAAGGCATAAATAAAAATTTTCTAGAAGGATCAAGAAATATTGATCAAATTCTAAATAGTAAGAGGCCTTTAGGAAACGAAACAAGCTTGGGATACTCCAGACAATATAAATCTTCTATGGGAAATATGAACTACAGGTCCACGGGTTTTGAGAAATCTTAAAGCTATGAAAATATGTATCAAGAAGTAATCAATGAATACAAAAGGAGAGCAAGCCATAGATGATCCCATCACTCGAATAATAACTCCATATGCCCCAAGGAAACACACCAATTAAGAATGAATCAATCAAGTAGACAGCAGAGGTACCTTGACGAAAAAATTCATGAAATTCCAACTTCGTGTACTCTCATATATTTTATGGTCATTGTTATAAATTTCACATCCTCAGGCATAAGTTTTTTCATTGTAGAAAGATAAAAGTTTAAAGATATGAAAATTTTAGATACAACAAGTACCATAATTCTATATCTTAGAACTCTACTATCATTGTAGAAAGATCAAAGTTTAAAGAGATGAAAATTTTAGATACAATAAGTACCATAATTCTATATCTTAGAACTCTAATGTTAGAGATTAAAATACCTTTTATCCCCTATTGAATAATTTTCAATATTCCAAATGTAGTAAATTTGGGCACAAGAAAAGTGAGTGGAGAAACAGCTTTGAGTATCCATCTAAGTTTCATAACCCTTGGAAACCAAATTTTTGAAAAGATAAGGAGAATTGGACATGAAAATATGGAAATAGTATGGAATGTGGAGAGTGGTTGCTCCAAACATATGACTGGGGATAAGAGAATTTTTTTGTCTCTAAAAGAAAGGGATAGAGGGAGCAATGTCATGTTCAAAAATAATTCCCAAACAAGAAGTAAGGGTAAGGGAATAACTAGCCTTGATTAAAATACTAAATCACAAAATGTTCTATATGTAGAAGGTCTCAAGCATAATTTTCTTAGTGTAAGTATAATGTGTGATAATGGCTTTAATGTGACCTTTCGATCGAAGGACTTTGTGATCCAAAATGAAGAAAATGGTAAGCTAGTCAGATAGTGAAGACGTGGAAACAAGCACAACCCCAAGGCCCAAAACACATTCCAAGTATGTACGAAAGGAACACCGTGATAGTCAAATTCTTGGACATCAAAGACTTAATGTTCAAACCAGGAGGAAATTTTTTGGTAGTTCAAGTTGTGCAAATCTTTCTCTTGTATCTTAGGTTGAGCCTAAAAGCCCCAGATAGGCAAGTGAGGACAAGTTCTCGGTGAGAGCTATGAATGAAGAACTTGACTTAATTGAGAAGAATGACACTTGGGAGTTTGTTCCAAGACACAAGGGTCTTAAAAATATGTTAAATGAGTAGCATCAAGTAATTAGGAACAAGGATCAATTATTTTGCAAAGGGTATGCCCGAATAGAAGGGATAGATTTTGAGGAAACCTTTGCACCAGAAGCTAGAATGGAAGCTATCAGAATGTTTATTTCCTTTTCTAGTAATAAAAAAATCAAGGTATATGAGATGGATGTGAAGTTGGCATTTCTTAATGGATATCTAGAAGAAGAAGTTTATATTGAGCAGTTAGATGGATTCACTCACTATAAATGAAAGGTTTCTGTGCAAAATTAGAAAGGCCTTATATGGACTCAAATAGGCTCCTAGAGCCTCATATGGAAGACTGGATCGACACCTATTGTATAAAGGATTTAAGAAAGGTAATGTAGTAAAAATATATACATTAAGTCTAAAGAATATCATCTACTAATTATAGTTTTTTATGTGGATGACATAATATTTTGTAGCGATGTGGAACAATTGAGACATCAATTTAAAATTGTATGCAGACAAAGTTCGATATGTGCGTGATCAAATAAGTATGATTCTTCTTAGGACTCCAAATTTTGCAGTAAAAAATGGGGTATTTATATCCACGTCTAGGTACCTATGAGAAATTTTGAAGTTTTGCCTAGAAGATTGCAAGCCAGTTAGCACTCTTATGGTTAGAGGCTACAAATTGTACAAGAAGATGAGAAACTGCCAGTAAATGATATTGATTACATATCAATTATATGAAGCTTGTTTTAGTTCACAGCTTTGAGATGAGACATAATGCAAAAAGTGGGTCCTTTGTCTAGATTTCAAGCCTTTCCTCCTGAAAATTGTGTCGTCGTTGTCAAAATGATTTTCAAATATCTTCAAGGAACAAATGATTATGGACTATGGTGTTCTAAAAGAAGAGAGTTTAAGTAGAAGGCCTATACTGAGGTTGATTTGGTAGGCAATATTGAAGACAAAAAATTCACATCCATTGCAAAATTATATTTGGGAAATTGCTTAGTGTCTTGGGTTAGAAAGAAACAAGCCTCCATTTCTTTATCAACTAGTGAAGAAAAGCATATTGCAACTACCACTTTTTTCTCACAAATTCTATTGATGAAGAAGACCTTGAAGAACATTAAGGTGGAGTTGATTGAGGCTAGTCCAATCATGTGTGATAATGCTAGTGCCATCATTATGGGTAAGAATACTGTCATGCACTCAAAGACGAAGCATATTGCTATCAAGCTCCATTTCTTAAGAGAGAATGTTGCAACCAATGTTGCGCGACTTGAATATGAGGCCACTAAGGACCAACTTGTACATATATTTACTAATCCATTGGAAAGAAAATCCTTTGAAAATATTAGGAATGAGATAGGATTTGTGACTCCTCCTGCGAAATGAATCAAATATAGTGTATGTTGACAACTACCCAACACATGGTATTAATTGAACAATAGGTTGCAGTGGTTTAAGGGGATTACTCAAGGGAATCCTTTGTAGTTGATTCCAAAGGGGAAGAAACTTACTATTGCATTAGAGAAGAAGAAAAAATAGGAATACCATGCCTCGTTTCAGGGGGAGCTTATGCCTAGTTTCAAGCGGAACTTATGTTGTTGCGATCAGTGCCAAAGGGGAAGATCATTCGTTAGTTGGAATTTTATGGATGGCTAGTGGCTACAACTATGTTGTCATTGATGACAACAAGATCAACATGGAGGTTGGTGGTAACATATTCTAGCATTGGTATGCTTGATGTGTCAATATTAGGGCGATTCCTATGGTTTCTTTAGTCTTTGGTAAAGAATCACCATAGTAGTATGATTATTGGAGAAGCCATAAAATGATTACTATAGTGCTTGTGAGTCTAGGATTCTAGATGCAAGAGAAGGGACAAGGTGAAAATAACAACAAAGATTTTTTAGGCAATTCTCATGTAGGAAAAAGGGCTCAAAGTCTAGATTATACCCCATCCACTAGAAAGTGATCTAAAATAGCTTTACAATGCTGTGTGCAAATCTGTAAATGGCCTCTTGGATCAAACGTTATGGACTGTCGAATTTACGATCTTGAAGTCCTAAGCAGGCCAAAATATTGGAGGAATCTAGCATATCAGGACCTTGTATCTTCATAACATCAATGAAATTCCTTTTGAAGGAAGTTTAAATATGATAATAGAGGAGGAGGGTCAAATATCATAGGCAACCAAAATATCAGAACCTGAAATATCGAAGGTCATAATTTCAGAGGATGGGAGCAAGCTGGAACCTCGAAAGGAAGAGACCATCAGAACCTGAGAGTTTCATAAGTCCTTATAAATTGATTTCCTTTAAAAGCACCGAGGTTGTGATTTCTCAAGAATTAGAAAGGTAATTCATTGCAAAACCAAAGGACTGAGAGGCCCTTTCTCTCTCCTCTATTAGTAAACATAGCAGTAGGTGATTGGCCTTGAGAAGATGATGAGGCAGATTACATCAACATGATGTGGAAGTATGGAGGACACGTGGTAGTCAGATTCATCATTTTTGGTGGCAAAATATGTCTAACATGTACCACCACTAAGGAGGAACCACATGGAGTTGATGGCATCAACACGATGATATCTCGGGGGTTTGGGTTTTGTTAACTTGTGTCTAATTGTTTTAAGGGGAAGTTTCGATCCAATGTGAGGAGCTCCGATGTGACTCAAACATGGTCGTGGAAGAACCAAAGGATTAAGGGCATAAATAAGACCTATCACACATGTGCTATGGAGTATTTTAGAGGAAGGAAACATTGTAACTCAATTATAAGGTCAGTTTGAAAAGGTTACAATGGAGGGAGATTTTGATGTTGAGTGGAACATGGTTGAGGGAGATCCAAAGAACCAAGTACTGAGAGAATGCCTAGAACCCAGGTGTTGTGAAGATGTCATGTCGAAAGTAATTACGAAGTAATAATTTTAGAACTCATCTATAATTGAATCCTAAGAAAGTTCTCATGCTAAGGAGGCATCATGTTGGTGGTTCTTTGTTGTGGAATCCAAAAAGAACCAATGGTGAGAACTGTAACACAAGGATATAGGTGCTTGGTAGGATCTTGAAATCCTTAGCACCTAAATTCTATGTTGTTGGTCACGAGACACAGTCCTATGGAGGAATTGCGATAAAATAATTAAGCATAAGGAGCTAAAAGTAAATCAGGATTTTGTGATATCGTAGGATCTTTTCAATAAAAGTAATGATATAAAAGGGCTCTAATAGTAAATGCATACAAAGGAGTTGGTTGATGAAGTTAATGGTGGCTGTAGAGATCATAAGGTTAGGGTGATGAGGATCATGATTCTTAGAGAAGAACTATTGGGCTTTTCTTGATGTTCAAAGAATCCATTTGTGATGTCTTGTGCATGTCTTATAGAAATAAATGAACAATA
>APFE030667232.1:0-43862 GCA_000404065.3 Pinus taeda | reverse complement strand
TTTATATTTTAAATTCAAGCCTAAGAAGAGTACACTTAGAATTTGCAATTATGCTAAGTTATCTCCTAGATATTGTGGACCCTTTGAGGTGTTAGCCAGAGTTGGACCCATTGTCTATCAACTAGCCCTACCAACTGATATTAAGTTTCATAATGTATTTCATGTTTCAAAATTGAAAAATTATGTACACGATTCATCTCATATGATTGATTGACATGTTGTACACGTGGAACCAGAGGGAGCATTTCTAGTACAACCATTGTCTATTCTAGACCGAAGGGCAGTTACACTCCGAAATAGATATGTAGTGTATTTGAATGTTCAATGGCAACAATTTCACTCCAATGGAAGCAACCTCAGAGCTAGAGCATTATTTCAAGGAAGCTTATCCTTCTGTGTTTTCATGAAATTTGAGGTATTTTTAGAGATAAAGTATTGATTGGACACTAGGACAGTGTCAAATTTAGGTTGGGTAGGATGTGGTATATCCTTTCTTAGTGATGTGATTATAAATAATTGTGCATAATTTGGTTTTTTATTATACTTTTTTGAGTACTCTACAGGAAAAGCATATGAACATTTTAATTATTAGTAATTTTTCGTTGATAATAATTGTGTTAAAACTATATTTTTATTTATTTATAAATAAATGCAAATCTGGGAAATTATTGGTTGAGTACATATTGTTGAAAGAGGAAAAAGGATGCAATTTAATTATGGAAAAAAATTATTTTATCCATAAAAATTCCTAATAAGATCATTAAGGTGATTATATTTAATTCCTAATTAAGACATTAGCTAATTAAATGTTTCATAGAAGTCAAGAAGTTGTCCTCAATAATGGGAAAAAAGCACCCTCAACTAGTGGATCCAAGCGAAATGGAATTGAAAGGGGGAAAGCATTCTCCAAATAGTTTCAAACGAGTTCTTTATATTGATTTTCAACCTATTAGAAGATAGATATAGGATATTTGAATGAGTTCCCTACCTCTTTACCTCAACACGATTGTATATGAGATTCTAGAAAGAAAACTTCACTCTTGATAAAGAGAATTTCACAAGAGTCGTTGTCTCAGTAGGCCTCTACTCCTTGCCAATAGATTATTGGGCTCCTTCAATCCTCAAAGGCATAGGAGACCAACTGGGAGAGTATATAACAATGTTAGAAGGCACACAAAGTAGAAACTATGTCTCGTATGCCAGAATATGTGTATATATTGATGTCTTCAGAGCCCTCCCAGAAGCGAGAAAACTAATTTTCAGTGATGAGTCTTGGCTCCAAAGAATAGATAATGAACATACTCCGTTTTACTGTATACAGTTCAATGAGGATGGACACCTCTTCAAGGATTTTACACAAAACAAAATGGCTCAGAACACTGAGTAGAAAAACTAGAAAAACAATAACGAGGGCTTTACTAGAGAAAACACAAGAAATAAAAACACTAGGAAAATTAATACAAGAAAGGAACAAAAACATGCAGTCAACCAGAATCAGTTTAGGGGTCTGAACAATATTCAAGGATAGACATTACCAATCAACCCAACAAAGGATGAAGGAAGAGAAGATAAGTAGTATGTAGCAAATCAGGAACAAGAGGACAGAGGCTTGGATCACAACAACAAAGAGGATGAGAACTCACAATAAGACATAGAAATGGAACAAATATTGACGGATGAAAACACTAAGGAAAGTGCCATACAAGAAGCCCTGGAAGAATTAGAACTCATAGCAATAATAGAGGAGTGGAAGACAATGGACTAATAGCAAACCCATAAGACTAACTCTAGAAAATAAAAGGAGCCTATCTCCTCCAAGAGGAATTAAAGCATAGCTTGGATCATCCACCATCTGAAATAAAAATAACCAAACTCATCCTAGAAAACATAACAGTGTGAAGGTATATCCCAAAAATCCCAATCCACAAAAGAGGAAGGAAAACCACCAGCCAGCTTCTTGAAAAACTGGGAGCCAGACTTATCAACAAAGGAAAGGTAAAGTACCTAGCCCTAACCCCCACTCTTTACAATTGAATTGTATTACTTGGAATATTAGAAGACTTAATGGTCCATTAAGGAAAATAATCCTGAAAAATAAAATCCTTGTTGACAAACCTGATATCCTCCTCATTCAAGAAAATAAACTTCATTTTTCTCAACTTCATCTCATGCTTCAAATAATATAGTTACATAGCCAATTCTTCCATCAGATCGGCAGGAGGAATAATGACCATGTGGGAAAGCTCGTTGTATGATCTCATTTCCTTTGTTGCAACTCATCAATCCATAACCACTATCTTGAGAATCAATGGTTCCACTATCGCTTAATTTTTCATTGGATCATTGGCCGATTTCCCTGAAGCTTCACATCTCACCTCGCCCAAAAAAGCCCTTTCAAATAACAATATTTTTTGTTGGAGCACATGGGCTTCTTAAGAAAGATGAGAGAATGCTGGAGAAACTCGATGTTAAGAACCAAAAATACAATGTATATATTTCAACAGAAATTGAAAACCATCAAAGAGGAAATCAAAAAGTGGAATATGGAAACTTTTGGAAATATAATAATCGACAAAAGGAGTTTTGAGCATAAAATGGAACTCCAACAAAAAATCATCAATGAGGGTATCATAGATCAAAGAAAACAAGAAGAGATCAAGCTACAACAAAGTTGGGTGGAAAGGGTATTAAAAGAAGAGAAACTCTGGCATAAAAAATCTAGAATAAATTGGCTAAAGTGTTGGAAGAGAAAATTTGCATTCTTCCATTGAACGATGGTCCAACATATAAGGAATAATAGAATACTAGCACTAAAGAATAAAGAAGGAAACCTTATCCATTCTCATGAGAAAATGGAAGAGAAATTAAATCAGTACTTCAACACTCTCTTCATTGAGCCAAGGAATGATCAGGCAAGGAACATACAAAAAACAATGAAACAATGATTCGATTATGGAGTTCATCTAATCTAGACTATGTCTTTGGGCCCTGCTCAATAGTGGGGAGGCCTTCATTCAATTAGTGGCATAAAATAGATAAAAGTACAAGAAACAAGAAGTTACAATATTTATACCTCAAAGCTTAAAGATTGGAACAGATTGGAGATCCCAACTTCAGAAACAGATAGAAACACTGAACTCCCAGCAAACACACCTATCCAAACTCCCAATTTGGATAATCAGGCCTTCTGAAACCTCTCGGAACCTCCCTACTACTCAAGGTAATGTCCGATTTTCTTCCAAGGTTAGGGTCTGTTGCACGCGTGTTCTTCTCAACTATCTGCTGACACCCCCTACCTTTTTCTATCAAAACAGTCATATATATAAGCATGGCAACATCCCTCAAAATCGCGGCAGTTTTAACATAATAACCAAGTTTAGGAAAGTGGGATTGGGTTGGAAGGTTATATGGGAACAACCTTGTAACAATAGTGAAATCCTATTTGAACATAGAAAACTCATTAACAATGCTTAACACCTAGCGACATGTCTATTCGTGCTTTTAGCTATCAGTGAACAATCCAAAGTCAATACAACAGACACTTCTACAATATATGGACCCACTTGCTTCTAAAACATAATATATAATACATAACGTCTGCTTCCTCCCCACAAATCGTAATTAGCGTGGAGCCCATCGGTGTCTCAATTCAACTTTAGAACTCTGCGATATGGCAAACCCGTGAGATTTATAAAGCACAACATATAACATATCGGATGTAGATCCTCCCTGTCAATCGCAATCGGCGTGGGCTAGGGTCTCACTCCATGCTACTGCTCCCCTTCCACCGGTGCTAATTCATATACGTTTTCCATCTTTGACCTACGATCTGCGATATCACAATCACAGTTGGGACCCTATCGAGGTTGGTTCTTAAGCTGCTTCTTCCTCTTGCACTGATATGCAATATGAGGGACCCAATGGAAACCTACAATGTGGTTCTCCCTCATTCGGTGAGACTTTTTCCATGTCATCTTCTCTTGCCACCTGGACAAGTGAAACTAAAACTTTTACTTTCTCTAACTTCATCATATGGACTCAAATTTTAGTGTCATTCATATTGCTGGAATCAGGATGATGAGCACTTCGATCCAATGGTAAGTTAATTAGGATTCTGCCACTTTGAGTTTTTGGGTTTTTACCATACCACTAGTACTTTTTCGAAGATCCACCTCGATCAATCCTCCCTGCTAAGAGATTTTGGATCAGCAAAAGACCTTTCAATCAATTGGAAAGTGAGGAAATTTCTCCCTTGCTTTTTCATTCTCCATCCATCGAGCTTTTCTTGGATGCATTCCTTTGAAGCCAATATAGATATACTCCACATCTCCTTGTTGTGAAGTTTTGGCTTTTTAATCGAGTATGATATCTTCAAGAAACTTATCTAGATAGTCTGGTGCAAAATCATCAACTACAGGAGTCCTTTCAGCCTCCTTGGTATCCATAATCAATGGAGGTTCATAAAGCTTTAGGTTTTCTACATTTACCACTAAGTACATCTACATATAAGTAGGTAATTCAAGACAGAAAACATTGTCTCCGATATTTGCCAATATGATTAAGGGACCATGTCTGATGGGTCTCAAATTATTTCCTTCTCCCTTCATTCCATCCTTGCTGATATGGAGCCATACGTTGTCCCCAACTTAAAATTATGGTCAACTTGGTGCTTATCATGTCGAGCTTTATACTGAGCTTGACTCTTCTCCATCTAGTCTTGCACAGCCTGACGAATCACTTGTACCCGCTGAATGAAATTATGTTATTTGTCCCTATCATCTCATGCATTGATATCCTCCTCTTTCCTAAAGACCATGTCCAATGGATCTCTGGGTAGATAGCCAAAAGGTGTCACAAAAAGTGAGCTTTTTGTAGATGAATGTGTTGCTCAATTGTATGCACGTTACACATAACAAAGCTATTCATCTCGCAACTTGGGATGTTTCCCACAATAGCGTCGCAACAAGTGTACCACCGTGTGGTTGAAAACCTCTATCCTTCGATCATTGTGTGTTGGTAATGGGCATTATGACACAGGTGTTGTCCTTGATGGCAACTCACTCAAATGACAGATCACAATACAGCACGTTAACAACTCAGAGTTAGAGATTAGACTTCACATAATGAAGAAAGGGAGGTATATGTAGGTTCATCATTAGCCAAACCGTGTATACATGTGGGTTCACTGTATACAAGTTGTGTATATGTACACACACACTTTCACAAAAGGAAAAGCACATACACCTTACAAAAATAATTTTTTGGTCTGAAGTATTTGGTCCATTGTATTTTGATCCATTTTATTGGTCCAAGGTGTTGAGTCCAAGGTATTGAACCTAGCTATTTCATCCAAGGTATTGGTCCTAAGTGGTTTTTGTCCATTGTATTGAGAAAGGCATAAAACTATAGAAGGAGGAGAAGATCATTAGGCCATGGTACTCAAGTATTAAATATCTGAGAAGAGTGAGATCTAGTATGCAGGTTATTGTGTTATGGTGCATTACTGGACCTGAACTAGGGAGGAACCTTAGTGGTTGATTGAGGATAAGATCTAATGATGGATCAAGATCTTAAGGCGTAAAGTGAACTATCATTATGTTCGTTTTCTCATGAATATTCTAGATCTGGATATTGACGAGTATATTATTCTATAAATGATATGATCTGGGTATAACTTAAGTTTGGTATAGTTGTAGAATTATGAATTAATATTTGCAGATGTATACATTGGTTGGATTTCAGGAAAGTGCGTATACGCACATGTTCAACATAAGAAAGTAGTGTATAACTTAACATCTATGTTTTAGTTGTTGCTGTTTGTTGCTGTAGTGTTCTGGGTTCTAGAGTGGACTCTAGTTACTGTATTCTGGTGACAACATTCTAAAATATCAGATTGATGGGTTGTCCAAGTGATTGATTGATTGATGCAGATATATATGATTATTGAATGATGATTGTTGATGGATCCAGTCTGAAAATTTATGAAATGTGGTCCTTGCAAGAAAGGAGAAGGTTGTAGCCTTTTGTAGGTTGACACCTTCATACTACTAAACATATCAGCTAGTACAAGAGCTAGGGTGTTGTAGCTCACTTCCAGTAGAAACTGGAGAATGAGAGAAGGTTGTAGCCTTTTGCAAGTAGAAGCCTATGTACTGGTATAAGGTTGCACTAATACAAAAATTTTAAACAGAATTTTCTTATTATTAAAAGAAGACAGATATGATTGCAGCAGGTGGTTTTCACCCACATTAGGTTTCCACCTTATATTTTGGTGTTTATGTGTGTTTCTTATGTGTGATTCTTTATTTTCATTTTACTGCATTGTCTAATGAATTGCTGATATACTGATTAAATTTCACTACATGATAATTTGAGATCTCTGCATATACGGTGGTTTCATTAAGTATAGTTGTGTGTACATGCTAGTTCATGGAGCTGAAGTAGCGTATACAAATCACTTTTGAAAATTAAATTATTGATATGATAATATTGATTCACAACCCCCCTTATTAGTATTGTTTCCAACAATTGGTATCAGAGTAGGTCCTTTAGAAGAAGCTTGATCACTTCAAGTTAGATCGCTCATCATGAGTAATCAAGAAAACGAGGAATCCATGAAACTGCGAATATTTTATGGGAGCAACTTTGTTTATTAGAAGGTAAGAACCACATCCTATCTTCAATCTCTTGGATAAAATGTCTGGGAAATCATGGAAGGAGGATATACATTTCCATCAGCAGTTCCTGCAGATACAATAGGTAAAAATGAATTTGAAACCAATGTCAAGGCTGTCAATACATTATTAGGAAGTTTGTCACAATCAAAGTTTGTCAAATTTATTCATCTCAAATCAGCCAAAGAAAGATCAGGCAAAATCATTCTAAGCTACAAAGGAGACTCTCAGGTAAAACATGCTAAACTACAAGCTCACAGATTTCAATAAGAAACTCTCAAGATGGAAAATGATGAAAGTATAGCTAGTTACTTCTTGTGTATAGATGAGGTTGTTAATTGCATGAAGAGACTGGGTGAAGAGATAAACGAAATTACGTTTGTTGAAAAAATTTTAAGATCCTTATCTGCTAAATTTGAATCAAAATTATTTTCCATAGAAGAAAAGCAGGATCTATAGACTATTACTATGACACAACTTCACGGAATGTTAAATGCCTTTGAGATGAGAAAATGAGGTCCATCAGATATGAGAGAAGCCGCATTTAAAGCTTCGACAAAAGGAAAATAAGTACTCAATGAATTAGGACATATTTTAGAAGAATAAGAGGAAGTAAAATTTTTCAAGAAGCTTCAACAGGGTTCTGGAAGATTCAGAGGTAAACTACCTTTCTAATGTTTTGGATGTGGTTTTTTGGTTGTGTTATATTCTTTCCATGACTAGCCCACATAATTAACCAGGGGGTTAGAGGGGTGGCAAAGCCACCCCTTCATTGCATCGATTGCATAGCTGGGGGGTCACAGGGGGTTTGAGGGGTGTAGGTAACCCCACTCTATGGGGTTCGTGGAAGTGCCACAAATTTTTTTGGTTTTGGACCCCATGTTAGGTTGAGTCGACCTACCTATGGTTTTTTGCATGATTTTTGCACATGTTTTTTTGGACGCGATGGTTTTCGGTCAATGGTTTTGGACATGATGTTTTTTCGGTCCATGGTATTGGATGCTTCAGCATGTATAAATATGTATTGTAACATTCAAAGGAACATAATGAAAAGTCAAGCTGGTAGTCCCAGATTTGGGATCTAGTGGAAAATCTCTATGTATATGTGTTTTATGTGTTATGCTCTCGCTATTGTTTATTTTTTGTGTTTTGGAATTTGTATGCAGGTAATTTCTCTATGGGTTAAAAGCTACGGTGGTAGAGTCGGTTATTATGCTGCCAAATGTACTCATAAAGAAAAATATGATAAAGGGAAGGAATCTACAAAATGGAATAGAAAACAAAGTGTAAGTAAAAAGAGCTACTATACTCATGAAGATAGCAATGGTCTATCAAATAGTGCTAAAGATGAAAATAATAATGACTATAGACATCTGATGGCCTATGAAAATGATGAATTTTTGGATGCTTTAGATGAAGATGACCTTTATGAAGAAATCTCTGAACTCAGGATCTATTTAGAAGAAAAGAATATGATTATAGATACCTTGATATACCAGCTTGTTGAAAGAGAAAAACACAATGAAAAAATGGAATGTGAAATTGTGGGTCTAAGAAAGGATCTTGAGAAAACAAAAGCTCTCAATCTTAGATTTTCTAAAGAATCGGAAACCTTAAATGAAATTATCAAAGTGTAGTGTTCTCCTCTGATAAAGATAGGTCTTGGATATACTGAGGAAGCATCTCAGTCATAGAAGTCATCAACCTCTACTAAAATCTATCTTGATGCATGAAAGAGAAATGAGCAATTTGACAATCATCAGCAAAGGCATAAAGGAGATCACCACATAAATTAGGCTCAATTTAATTCAATGATGAATAGAAGCCACAATCAACCATAGGTAAATCAAACTCAATTTGTTTCAAAGGCAAATATCAACAGAAACTACAATCACCAGGTCAGTAGATTCGATAATTGCAGGAACTTCTTTAATGGTCAATGTATCTCATGTCATAATTTTGGACACAAAGCTGCTCAATGTGTTCCTTACAAAACTATCATGACTAGAGGAGCACAAAATCAAATGAATGTGATAGGGATCAGGAAAAGTTCCTATAACAATTTTTCTCTTCTTCAAAATGAAATCGAATTCTCAATCTATAACAACTTTGGCCATGAAGAATCTAAATGCAAGAGTAAATTTCGGCAAATATCTCAAAAGGAACAAACTCCATTAAAAACCAAAGTATGGAGAAAGAAAGAACCATGGGCAGAAAGACGTGGTATAGCCTTGTATGCAGAAGGACAAGAAAAGTAGTGGTACATCGACAATGGATGCCACTGTATTGATACGCCACTATATTAGCCCATGGTATTGATAAGCCACTGTATTAGCCCATGGGATTGTAACAAATCATATTTATAACTTCATAATATCAATGTCAAAGTGGGGCTGAATATCCATGGTTAAGAATCTTGTCATATTGTTATAAAATATTTTGAATTTGAATTGAGTTATGTTTTTTGGGCATGCCATATTGATAAGCGATGGTATTGTAACAAAGTCTATTTAGAGGTTAATAATATCCACGATAAAGGTGTTGAATTAAGAATCTTCTATTACTGATATAAAATATTTTGGTTGTGAAATAAATTATGGTTTTGAGCGTGTGGTATTAATAAGCCATCGTATTGGTCCATGGTATTGTAACAAATCATATTCTCAAGTTAATAATAAAATCAAACTATAACAAATTGAATTTTACTTTTTTTATTACTTTAACTTTTTATTATTAATTGAACCAACATTTAAATGCTTACACTCATCCCTATAATAAGGCTTATATATTTTTTCTAATTTTAAAATTTTGTTTATTACTTTTAATTTTTTATTATTTTTTAATTAAGCCAATATTTAAAATAGTTTATATAGTGACATTACATTGTCCCTTTCGCTCAAAAATACTTACTTTTAAAACAAATTATTTTGAGAAGCAATTTTATTTAGACGATAGTGCCATGAAGTTTGTCTAGATATAATAAACTTAAAATAAGTTTGAAATATATACTAAATATAATAAAAGAGAGAAACTAACCTAGAAAAAAAATTGAAGGGGCCAAAAGTTCGGACCTCAAAAATAAAATAAAAATAAAAGTGACATTTTGAAACCAATAACATGAAAATAATGTTTATAAACCCATCCCGGTGCCCACGCCCATGCCCATAGCCGGTCTTCGCGGGTGCAAACAAAGACGGGTCTAGCGGACGCTCACAACGACATGGTGTCCACTTAAATATGGCCGACATACCCCCTTACATTTAGTAAATACAAGTACTATTCATGTACTTGTATTTAGAAGCTAGGGATCTTTCTCTCATCATTGATTTCACTCATCTTCACCCATTGGACTAGGGTAAACTATACCTAAAACTTTTGCCAAGTTTGGAAATATGGCTGGATCTTCATCATCTTCTTCAGACCACGCCTCTAATTTTATAGATGGAAATATCGTTTCTTTCAATTCGTCAGACGACGGACGTGCAGAAGTTCTGAAAATAGGAGTTCCGCGGTGGACTAGAAAAGCAGAAAGGTCTTCTTTGATGGCCCAACATAATAATACCACCTATAAGCAGAAGCGAAAGGGGATAAATATTGGAGCAGGTGAGTTCGATGAAATAAGTGGTCCGAAATTTAGGGCTCCAACGAATTCAGAAAGTTATTTCCAGATTAAAAGTGGGAATGAGGCTCAATTGTCTGTAATGAATGGAGCCGAGGAAGCGTCTATGGAATGTGGTTGTTGTTATTGGCCATATCGATCTGAAAGAATGCTACAGTATCGAAGTGGGCATTGGTTTTGTTTCAAATGTATAAGGAAGCAAGTCGATCAAATCATTTATGGAGGTGTCAAGGCGGATGACTATTTATCCTGTATGGCCATTGGTGATTGCAAAGAGTCAATTCCTTTCTCAGACATCAAGAGAGCTCTTCCAGATGATGTTATCCAGAGATATGAACATCGCGTGGCCGAACAGGCTGTAGTTGAAGCCAAAATTGAAGGTCTTGTTTATTGCCCATTCTGTAACATTCCATATGAAATAAACAACTGTCTACAGGTGTTCGATTGTCCAAACCCTAAATGTTTAGTCGCTTCATGTATTGAATGCAAGAAGGTGAGTCACTCACCATTACCATGTGAAGAGGTTGACAAAAATTCTGAGACTGCTGTTCGTAGGGCAGTAGAAGAGAGGATGACAAAAGCTGTTATAAGAGAATGTAACATTTGCAACGCGGAGTTAATCAAGACGTGTGGATGCAATAAAGTGAGATGTAAGTGTGGAAACATAATGTGTTACATTTGCAGACAGACAGTTTCGTATTCGGATGACTCGCGTCATTTTTGCAATTGTCGTCGATACAGTGGAGCGCCGGGGAAACCTTGTGAAGTATGCAACAGGTGTAGCTATATAGAGAATGAGATCGAAGATAATGCGGCTCTGGCGGCTAGGGAGGAAGCATTGAAGGAATTGATAGACAGCAAAACTGAGTTGCTTGATGTGGAAATTGGGCCTCCCCTAAAAAGGCGAAGACAACAACGTCAAACTGATTTGCTTGAAATTGGTCTTCCTCCGCTCAGAAGGCTAACACGACGACCTCCGGCAGAGCAGCAGGGGCATCGTATACAAGGTTTGCCTCGATACGGAATTACACCTCTACCAGAATTCCAAGCACACGGTGATCGACGTGCAAATATGGCCGTAATTGCACCACCACGTACACCAGAATTCCTAACATTTGGTCAGCATAAAGGAAACATGGCTGTACCTCCATCGTTACGTCAGGCAGAATTCTTCAGACTTGGTAATCATCTGGCAAGCGTGGGTGTACCTGCAATGTTACCTTCGCAACAATTCTTCAGATTTGGCAATCAAGTCCCAAACATGGCTGTACGTGCACCGATATCCCCGGCCGAATTCTTAAGATCGGGTTATCAGGTTGCAAACACAGCTGTATCTCCATCAGATTTCTTCAGTTTTGATGATGTCGATCAAACTCTATATCAAGTTGCAAACAGTGTTGTACCGCCGCCGGACTTCTTCGTATCTGATAATGGTTACCAGCAAGAAAACATGGCTATACATCAACTGCTACCAACCACACAATCTTTCAGACTGGATGATCACCATGAAAACATGGGCATCCCTCCACTGCTGCGTCCCCAAGACGACTTCAGAATTGGTTATCAGCTTCCAGGCATATCTGTACCTCCACCGTTACCTTCATCTCATTTCTTCGGATTTGGTCATCATGATCACCTGACAAACGTGGCAGTACCTCAACCAAATTTCAAATTTCATTGAACATGGGATTGAGCTTGCCAACGGTGATTTAAAAGCTCAAGAAGATCCCGGCCGTGATGAACAAGTATCAGAAGACGGATACGCAATTGGTATCCATGTGGCATTTAGATATAACTAGCTATACACTAATAAGACTAGAACTTGGAAACCATCAAAGACGAATGTGGACAACTTGAACATATCTCGTAGTGCTATTACGAATCTAGGTGGTGCAGTTTTCCAATGAGTTGGGTGGTAATCTTTGGATCTGCATATGGTTGGGTGGAAAACTTCGGATATTCTTAGTTTCACTAGATGTCTTCTTTCTCACAAATGAGTACTTCATATCCGCATTGTTTTATATAATTTCTTATTTAATTTAATGGTGTTTGGCTGCAAATACTTTCTAGCTTAAGTTGAGTGAAATAATATTCTTGAAGTATTATTCAAGTGTTGTGTATTTGTTATAGTGAAATAGTTTTGTTTTAGATATATTATTTATTGAATAATTCAAGATTAATTTATCGATTAAGGTAAGAATGTTTTATTTTTTTTTTGGTAAATGTGGTGTAGGTCTAGCTACATCATGGTCATATCCAAGGATAACACCCAAACAAAGTGGGGAATTGAACACCTGACTTAAAATCTAGGAGTGCCTTAATAGTGCATGAGATCATCATCTATCAAAGAACCCATGGACGCCTTTTGAGAATAAGACTCCTTTTGAGAATAGTTAAATACTCTAGAAGCCACAAAACAATTGTGTCTAGCATTTTGTACTTGTTAAGAATTACTTTAAAATTTTGATAGTTATTTTACATAAATTAGATGAAATTATTTTTCCTTGTTAAATTAATTTATTCTTGGACATGAATTATGTATGAATTAGTTATCTATTAGGGATTGAATTTTTCTCTCTAACCCTTGATAATGTGTTGGTATTAGTAGTAACTTAGGGTTAGTTGATGAAACCTACCACAACTATAATGCAAATTCCACATAAGAAAACAAGAAACTACATGGATGAGTAGGTACCGACACATAATGATGACATCATAGGATGATGTCCCATGGTAATGTGACAAGGATGATGGGCCTTGAAGATGTGGCATATTGACATGGCTTGCCCATGTGCCATGCTTTTGTGATTGATTTGGAAATGAATGATAAAACCAGATGTATGTGAAAACCCTTAAAGGGAGAAAGCAAATTAACCTATTTTTAGAATATTATTTTAGACTCCAACCTAGATAAACATGTACTAATATGGATCCAAGATCTACATTAAGTGATGTTTCCCTTGTTGTAGTTGAAAGGTGTAAATTAGATAAAGAAAAACAATATAAGCCCTTGTTAGTATAGCTGACCATGGGAACTAAGAGAAAAGTGACTAGAATCTAATGTTGGACACATGGTATTATCTAGAAGGCTAATGGTTGCTAGTGTGTTGGCATTGATGAAAACAAGATCAACATGGAGGTTTATGGCAGCTGATGTTAACATTTATATTATTTATCTGTCAATATGAGGGTGTCCTATGTTTGTTGCAGTCAATAGGAGATAATCACCATAGTAGCAATCTTATTGTAGAAGCCATAAAATTATGAGTATGGTGGTTGGGTGTCCAAGATTCCATGTACAAGATAAGGGCTAAGGTGCCAAAAACATCTCACCTTGTCCACTAGAAAGTGCTTTGAAAGAGGTTTCCAATTGTTTGGAAGTTTCCAAATGGCTTCCTAGATAAAAAATTATGCACTCCTGAAGAGAGGATCTTGAAGTACAAAGCACGCCAAAATAGTGAAGCAAACCAGCATATCAAGACCTCAAAAATTTGTAACCTCAATCATATTCCTTTTTAATAAAGTTTTGACCTAAGAATAGGAAATTAGGGAAGAATATTGGAGGCATAAGAAATATTAGAGGTAATAATTTGTTGCAAAGTAAAAGGTTGAGGGACCCTTTTCTCACCTCCATTAGGACACATGGCAATAGGTGATTGGCCTTGTGAACTTGGCCAGGAAGATGATGTCATCGTGATGTGGCAGTATAGAGGACACTTGGCATTCATATTCACCATTTTGGGTGCTTCATGTGGTAGATCCCTGTGAGACATGTCGGGACTAATGAGGCACCACATGGAGTTGATGACATCAACATGGCCTCATCTCAGAGGTTAGAATTTTAGAGATTGGAGTTCTCATAACTCTTCTCTAATTACTTTATGGGAATGTTTGATCCCACGTGTGAAGCTTTGATGTGACTGTAACATGGTCATGGGAGACCCTACAGCAGATTGAGCATCCAAGTGTTAAGGAGTAGTTTAGACGAAGGAGACATCATAACTTAGTTACTTTAGCAGTTTGGAAAATTTAAGATGGAGGGATCTTCTGAGGGAGTGCGTAGGACCTAAGTGTTGTGAATACATTACATTGGAAGGGATTCAAAGGTCATAATTTCATAACTTCTCCGTAACGAAGTTGTGAGAAAGTTTTGGTGCCTAGGAGCTCCCATGTTGGTGGCTCTTGGTTATGGAAGCCCGAAAGAGTCAAGGATGTGAGCTATAACACAAAAATATAGGCCCTTGACAAGGGCCTTAAGGCATTAGCACTTGAATATTATGCCCCCGTTCATGACACTTGGATTTTACAATTTCATAAGGTCCTTTTAATAAAATATATGAAATAAAAGGGCTTTGATAGTTTAGCACAAAGGAGTATTGAACATTGGATGGATGGGTAGCTGAGTAAATGTGGAAAAAGGAGTTCATTGATGAAGTTAATGGTGACTATGGAGATCACTGTGTAAGGGTGACAAGGACTAGGATTCTTAGGGAAGAATTATTGGGCTTGTCTTCATGTTGAAAGAAATCCATCTCTCATCTCTCATGCACGTCTTTTAGAAATCATAGAACAATAAAGAAGCCATGTAGAAGTATAGTCAATCTCTATGAGCCATGAATAAGGATGGGGAGTCTCATTGGAGTCTCTACGTGGACTGAGATTAAATTATCATCATGGAGAATAAGAGAGTGAGATAATGAAGTGAACTGAGACCATTCTCATGTTTTAATGCAGTGGAATGATTTATGAAAAGAGAGGCAAAAAAAGAATGAAGTACCATGCGAGGAGTACACTCTGCTCAATGTAGACAGTGAAAACACTGTGCTCACTGCAGCATACAAACAAAACTCAATATTTCTATTGAGAAAATGGAGAATACAGTATTTTCCTGTATCTACTAAAGAGATTAGAGAATGTGTTTGAAAGTTCAACAAATAGAACAAGTGTTGAACTAAAGCAAAGTAGTGCAGAAAGCTTGTGAAATAGTTGGTCAAGAGGTGAGCACATGCAATTTAGTGTAGAAGAATGAGTATAATGTGTTGCAAAAGAGTGAGAAGAGGATAGCGTGTTGTTGTGTGAGGCAAAGAGACCCTGTGGAATAGTAGGGGATCAAGAGTAGAAAACTAAGTGAACTAGATTGGTATTTCTTTGTATATGTAACTGCCCTTGTTTATAGTTTGAAACTTGCATGAAAGGTAAAACAATGGCTAGAGTATGTAGTGGCTTGCATTCATAATAGGTTCATGCCTCTTGGCAAGTGGGTGCATTCCATTTTAATGGGACAAGTGCCTCCTAATAGTGGGCTTTCACAAAAAAATTGTTGTAATTAAGTAGGTGATTGATTTACATCATAATAAAAAATAGATTGGTGGTTTTTTCGCTTTGGGTTTCCATGTAAAAATATCAATGTCAATATGTGTATGTTGCTCATGTGATGGATTGTATGTACATGTGATCCACGTGGATATTCGTGGCCACCCACCAATTCCACTTGGACCCCAACCATTGTTTCCTTCAGTTTTTCGGTTTCGTTATTTGCAACACAATTTACTATTTTTGGCAGTTTTTTAGGTCTTGAACTTTTGGAGGCGTTTTGAGGCCCTAAACGACGTGTTTTGAAAAAAATGGGACAACTAATGGTGCATGAACTATTTTGTTCCTCCCAAATTTGTATTCCTCAGATATATCTTTGTAACGAGCTATTGTGTGCGTCAAATGGAGATCTTATGCCAACGCTACGACCCCGGGAAGTTCATGTACCAATTTATTCAAAATGGGGCCCATAGTTTGGTGAATCATCTCGTAGAGTTAGGGTTCTGGATGATTAGGGTTTTGCATTACTTCTCAATAATAAATAGGCCTTCGTGCCTCTTTGTAAGAAAGTTTTGAGGCATGTAGCCACCACATCTCTCCTGAGAGATAAGTTACCATTGCGTGAGCTAGTTTATTTCCATTTTTGTTTGTAAGCATATTTCAGTATTTTACATTAATGAAATGAAGTGTTATTTTTGGTGTATCTTTGTATTGATGGTTATCTTTGTAATTTTTTGTGTTCCTATTTGAATTTGGAACAATGGTGTCAGATTGGTATGATGTTTCTCTGTTTTTCTTTGCATGTCCCTAACAAGGTCGAGATATAATGGGTTAGAGCTTGAACTGGTCGAACCTTTTCAAGACCAGCCTCGCAAATCCCAACGTCCTCCCATGGTAGATGAAAACAAAGACGAGGGGGTAGGAGATCCTACCAAAATATTTCTCGAAGAGACCCTTGAGCGACAAAGGAATGTGATGACGGACAACTTTGCCCATATCCTTCAGCGGCTTTTTAGGGGTGACGCATCTACTTCTAGCGGCTACTCTGGAGGTGCCAAACCATTTAAGGTACATGTTAACTTTGAAATTCCCATATTCGAGGGTCAAATAGGTGTAGATGCTATAGATAAATGGTTAAATCTGCTACAAGGGTATTTTTCTATTGATGATTTTTCTAGCTGGGAAAAGATTACATTTTCACTTCTTGAATCTGCCACCCACATCAAGGACTCGTGGGAAACTTACTGCGAGCAGAAGGATGAAAGTATGGCCTCAATGTTTTCAACTGCACCTAGTTGGAATTTATTCTAGATTGCCATCAAGGAGTAGTACTACCCTATCAAAAGCTACGAGGATAAATATGTAAAGCGAAACACGCTATGACAAGGAACGGACCAAGATGTTCCGGAGTTTACCAATATTTTTCATACCCTTCACACAAATTTGGGTATCATGAATTTTGAGCTACATGTGGTACTCAAATACCATGGCTGCCTACATGGGTACATCGAGGACAAGATGGAGATATTAGACATCCCCTCCCTTAGCACAGCCTACTGATTCATTGTCAAGATCAAGAAGAAGTTTAAATAGAACAAGCAAGACTACAAATCTGAAGAAAGGGAAAGGCACCCCCAAACCATTGAATAAAGTACAAAGCCAAGGCGGGGTGGCCCAAAACAACCTACCAAAGCCATAAGCAGAGAACAACACCGCGAAGTTGAAGAAGGACACAAGAAAGTGGTGTGAGTTCCATAAGAGCTACAATCGCAACATAAGTGAGTGTCAGGAGAAGCAGTCATTAGTGGTTGAGCTAAAGTCTTCAAAATCAGATGCATGTTGAGACTCTAATTCAGAAGTTGATAAGAGGAATGAGAAAGGGAACCAAATTATTGATGTGGAGAGCAATCCCACTATTTCCACCACGAAGATCCAAAAGGAGGAACCCGTAGATATAGAGGAGGAGGAGCTAGTCTTCCACTCCTAGATGTGGATAAAGGGCTCCTCGCTACAGTTCATTGTCGACAACGAAATAAAATAGAACCTCATTTTGGTAGAGTTCATGAAGCGGTTGGGCTTACTGACCCGAGCATATGCACAACTGTACACCATTGGGTGGCTTCACCAAGGACAATGTCTCCTTCCATACAACATCAAGCCCTTCATTGATGTTTGTGATGTATTATTAGGCAAATCATACCTATGGAAGCAACATGTTGTATATGAGTTAAGGCCTCGTGATATTATTGTTACTTTGGGAAATAAATTGTACAGGATACTAGAGGTAGCACAACCTACTGCAAAACAATGCAGTAACCTCATTTCCAAAACTGGGAAATTTGTTTTCCTGATGATACACCCTCTAGGAAAGAAGAAGTTGGTGGCCACTACCTCTAGACAAGACCCCTCCACATGACAACTATAGATGGACAAGGTCATGCAGGAGTATGAGGACATCTTCACCTCCCCCGTAGAGGCTCCTTTGCACTGTCAGGTGAAGCACTCCATCGATTTGAGCATAGGTGTCCTGCTTCCCAATGGACCTATCTATAGGTGTTCCATTCTAGAGAATGATGAAATCAAAAGGCAAATTTAGGAGCTATTGTATAAAGGTCACATCCAACCGAGTTCATCGCCCTGTGGGAGCCTGATCGTGTTGGTATAGAAAAAGGATGGGACTTGGAGACTCTTTCCGGAACAGGTACCCAATCCCATGGATCGATAACCTTCTAAACCAAATTAAGGTGAAAAAATATTTCAGCAAGATCAATTTGAAGTTAGGATATCATCGAGTACAAATATAACACTCCGATGTGTGGAAGACTACCTTCAAAGCCAAGGAGGGCCTTTTCGAATGGTTGGTTATGCCTTTCAGGTTGATGAATGCTCCTGGAACCTTCATGAGGCTAATGGATGACGTCTTGTGGCCATTCACCAACTCATTTGTGATGACATCCTAATATTGAGCTAGAGTTTGGAAGAGCACCTCCACTACATCCAACAGGTTCTCCAACACTATGGCAACACAACTTATGTGCCAATTTGGAGAAATGCACTTTTGGCATGACCCAAATTCAATATCTGGGATTCACTATTGATGAATAGGGGGTACATGTGGATCCAGTCAAGATCCAAGTCATTTAGGATTTTCCATCTCCAACCACTCTCATAGAGCTCTACAACTTTCTAGGTCTTGTGAACTTCTATCGTAGGTTTGTGTTGGGATTTTCTCATATCACTTGGCCCTTGAGTCAAGTCGCCAAGAGAGGAGTGAAAGAAAAATTCTTTTGGTTTGAAACTAAACATAAGGCATTCACAAAGTTGAAACATCACCTGTTCTCAGCAACAATGCTCGCATTATCATACTTGCAATCCCCCTTTGAGATCTATATAGATGCCTTTGACTATGCTATTAGGGCAATCCTTACTCAGTACAGGCACTGAGTGGCATATCACAGTGAGACATTTTTCGACACAGTCTAGAAGTATCCCACTTACGACAAAGAGATGTATTCCATTGTGTAGGCAATCTGGTAATGGAAGCATTATATTTTTGGGAAGGAAACTCATCCACACATACCACCGGGCCCTACAGTTCAGACAATTGCAAGGGAATTTGTAGAACGATCGCCATCAAAGGTGGTCTACATACTCGCAACAGTTCCATTTGAATATCAAGTATAAGAAGGGAAGCACCAATAATGTTGTAGATTGCCTCAGTTGGCCATCGATCATGGTGTTAACCATCGTGCTCAACTCTTGTGGGCACAAGACTTTTGACTGGCCACTTCTCTACAAAAGCGACCTGGAATTCAGCCACACATACCAAACACTCTTAGAGGAGCAACATGTTCCATATTTTCACCTTCAGGATTTCCTGTTATGCCACCAAGGTCACCTTTTTGTCCCTTCAAGCGACCGTGCCAAGATGGTTTGGGAATTTCAGGGTCGAGAAAACAGTGGTAGTATTGCATAAGTATTTGTATTGGTCGATCTTCAGTGAGATGTCATGAAGTACATGAGATCCTGGACTCCCTACGCCATTTCCAAACTAACCATGAAGAAGCAAGGCCTCTATATTCTGCCGCCTACCCCTAGTCAACCTTGGGAATCCATCTCCATGGATTATATGCCAGGCCTTCCTTCTACTAAGCATGGAAATGATTGTGCTATTGTTGCTACTGATAGGTTCTCAAAAAATGGCCATTATGGTGGCCTGCAAGTACAATATCACAGCAGAAGCCATTGCTAAACTCTTCCTTGAACGTTTGTGGGTACACTTTGGGACCCCACAGTCTATCATCTCAGATCGAGACAACAAGCTCCTCAGTACATTTTGGTCCAGTCTTTGGTCGATGGACACCAAACTCATTAACTCCACAACCTTCAATCCCAAACTGATGACCAAACAGAGGTTGTCACCAGGATGATCATACACACTCTATGCATGTACAACTCAAAGAATTCATGCACATGGGATGAGAGCCTTAGCTATGTTCAGTACAACTATAACCAGGTTCTCTATAGCTCAACTAGCCACAACCCTTTTTAGGTAGGCTTGGGATTCTAGCCACTATGTCCGATTAGTGTGGCCTTCCATTTGTAACTACTCAGGCAAATTTAGCTTATGTCTAATTTGAAACACATAAGTCAAACCACTTCATTTCACACATCCAACATATTCACCAATAGGTCCATGAAATTATGGAGAAATCAAATGGCAAGTACAACCAGCAGCATGATCAACATTGGGTGCCACACAAGTTTTTGGTGGGAAACAAAGTCTAGTTGCATTTGCAAAAGGGACATGTTATTGGAGCTTATCGGAAACTCAAGCAACTCTGATATGGTCCTTACACCATTACCAAGGATGTAGGAGATAATGCATTTGAGCTCAACATTCCCCCATTCCTTGGCCTGCACCAAATGTTCAATGTGCACCACCTTCGGCCATACTTTCCACCATTACTATACACATCCAACATTGCAGAACAATTCACAACAATAGAGTTAAATCCAGATTGCATGGAACAAGCTACAATTGATCGGATCATGGACACGCAGATCAAGCACACTTGCCAACACAAGATCCAACTATATGTAGTTGTCAAAGTAGTCCAACTCCTTCACCAGGGCAAGTGGCTCACTAGGGACCAATATGAGCAGAAGATTCCTCACCTCATGGAGGAACTGAGCCTAATGGGGAACATTGCTTCCTAAGCAGGGAGGAATGATCTAGGTGGATTTTGGTGGCCGCCCGCCAATTCCACATCGATCCCCACCATTTTTTCTTTCAGGTTTTCAGTTTCCTTATTTGTAGCACAATTTAATATTTTGGGTAGTTTTTTGGGTCCTAAACTTATGGAGCTATTTTGAGGCTGTAAACAATATTTTTTGGGAAAAATTGGAGAAACATGTGTCAAACGAAGATCGTATGCCAAAGTTATGACCCCAAGAATTTCATGTACCAACTTACCTAAAACAAGGGCCATAGTTTGGCCATTCATCTCCTTAGGTTAGGGTTTTTGATGTTTATGGTTTTCCATTATTTTTGAAACATAAATAGGCCTTCTAGCCTCATTGTAAGACAATTCAAAGGCATATAACTGTCACATCTCTCCTACCATCGCCTGAGCTAGTTTATTTCCATTTTTGTTTGTAAACATATTTTAGTATTTTACATTAATGAAATGAAGTATTACTTATGTTATACCTCTGTATTTGTGGTTATCTATATAGTTTTTTTCATTCCTATTTAAATCTACATCAACTTGTGAATGACTTATGTTGTTGATCATCTGCATTTTGTATGAACTATTTCAAAATTAACTAACCATAGTGAAATTAATTAAAGTCTTATACTTAAAATTGAAATAACTTCACTATTACTGATTCAACCCCCCCCAACTAAGTCATTATTACAATAATTTTTAGTAGAGGAGAGTCCATTCAGGAACAATCTAACCACTTAAAGGTAGATTCATAAGGAATTATGTCTATGAAAGAGAGTCAAGATTCTTACTCAAGCAAGATAAGTAGTCATTGATGGGACAAACTATGCCTTCTGGAAAGTTAAGATGGGAGCCTATGTTATGTCTCTTGGAGTATATTATTGGACCTATTTAATAGTAGATTATGATGTCCTTAGTGTCCCTACCACTTATGTAGATGGTAATAAATTGTATGGAAATAATGCTAATGTCAATAATTCCATTCTTTATGGTCTTCATCAATCTGAAATCATAAATTTTATGCATTGTAAGCCTACCAAGGAAGTGTGGGTGAAACTCAATTAGAGACATGAGGCTGATGACAAACTGGAGCAGGCCAAAATTCAAACCTTTAGAATGAGGTTTGAAAGCTTAATCATGAGTGAAGAAGAAATCATATTAAAATAGTTTCTTAGAGTTGATGAAGTAACCAATATGATTAGATAACTTGTTGAGGAAGTCAAGGAAGATATGATTTTTCAAAATATCTTAAGATCCCTACCCATGATATTTAATGCCAAAGTCTCTACTATTGAAGAATGGCTAATTGAAAGAATCTCAAGATGGATTAGCTTCTTGGTACTCTGACAACCTATGAGATGAGAGCAGGAAGACAGAAGTATAAACCTAGGAGGCAACATTCAAAGTCTCCAAGAAGACCAAGGAGCACAAAGGGAAACCAAAGAGGATAGTTGAACACTAGAGTTGGAGAATGAAAAATCATTGGACGATGATTCATATAAGTATTTACTCCAAGAAAGACAATATTATTGACTCTGAAGAGGAAGAATAAGAAGGAGTAGTTGAATTTGAAGGGGAACTCATCAATTCTCTTAATAAAAAGGAGTAGTTGAATTTGAAGAAAAACAAGGAACATGTGAGAAACTAGAAGAAGAGAACAAGCAATTAGAATATGAGTTTTTCAAGGTAAGTAAGCAAACAATCTTAAAAACATTCAAAGATGATATTTTTTCCATGAAATTCAAACTTGAAGAAGTTCTTCAAGATTTGACCCACGAATGAGAAGAGAAATATCAGAGCCTTGAGGTAGAGGTAATCTCTCTTAGAATGAATTTTTGGAAAATGAATACTGAGAAAGGCATAAATAAAATTTTTCTAGAAGGATCAAGAAATATTGATCAGATTCTAAGTAGTAAGAGGCCTTTAGGAAACAAAACAGAGAGAAAATATGTATCAAGAAGTAACCAATGAAGACAAAAAGAGAGAAAGCCATAGATGATCCCATCACTAGAATAATAACTCCATATGCCCCAAGGAAACACACCAATTGAGAATGAATCAATCAAGTAGACAACAGAGGTACCTTCACGAAAAAATTCATGAAATTTCCAACTTCATGTACTCTCATATATTTTATGGTCATTGCTATAAATTTCACATCCTCAGGCATAAGGTTTTTCATTATAGAAAGATAAAAGTTTAAAGAGATGAAAATTTTAGATACAACAAGTACCATAATTCTATATCTTAGAACTATACTGTCATTGTAGAAAGATCAAAGTTTAAAGAGATGAAA
The DNA here is from genome assembly GCA_000404065.3 of Pinus taeda. Taxonomy (NCBI): domain Eukaryota; kingdom Viridiplantae; phylum Streptophyta; class Pinopsida; order Pinales; family Pinaceae; genus Pinus; species Pinus taeda. The sequence continues at coordinate 20,729 of APFE030667232.1, read as the reverse complement.
ATTTTAGATACAATAAGTACCATAATTCTATATCTTAGAACTCTACAGTTACAGATTAAAATACCTTTTATCCCCTAGTGAATAATTTTCAATATTCCAAATGTAGTAAATTTGGGCACAAGAAAAGTGAGTAGAGAAACATCTTTGAGTATCCATCTAAGTTTCATAACCCTTGGAAACCAAATTTTTGAAAAGATAACGAGAATTGGACATGAAAATATGGAAATAGTATGGAATGTGGAGAGTGGTTGCTCCAAACATATGACTGGGGATAAGAAAAAAATTTTGTTTCTAAAAGAAACGGATAGAGGGAGCAATGTCATTTTCGAAAATAATTCCCAAACAAGAAGTCAGGGTAAGGGAATAACTAGTCTTGATTAAAATACTAAATCACAAAATGTTTTGTATGTAGAAGGTCTCAAGCATAATTTTCTTAGTGTAAGTATAATGTGTGATAATGGCTTTAATGTCACCTTTCGATCAAAGGACTATGTGATCCAAAATGAAGAAAATGGTAAGCTGGTCAAATAACGAAGATGTGGAAACAAGCACAACCCCAAGGCCCAAAACACATTCCAGGTATGTACGAAAGGAACACCGTGATAGTCAAATTCTTGGAGATCAAAGACTTAATGTTCAAACCGGGAGGAAATTTGTTGGTAGTTCAAGTTGTGCAAATCTTTCTCTTCTATCTCAAGTTGAGCCTAAAAGCCTCAGATAGGCAAGTGAGGACAAGTTCTCGGTGAGAGCTATGAATGAAGAACTTGACCTAATTGAGAAGAATGACACTTGGGAGTTTCTTCCAAGACACAAGGGTCTTAAAAATATTTTAAATGAGTAGCATCAAGTAATTAGGAAAAAGGATCAATTATTTTGCAAAGAGTATGCCCGAATAGAAGGGATAGATTTTGAGGAAACCTTTGCACCAGAAGCTAGAATGGAAGCTATCATAATGTTTATTTCCTTTTCTAGTCATAAAAAATCAAGGTATATGAGATGGATGTGAGTTTGGCATTTCGTAATGGATATCTAGAGGAAGAAGTTTATATTGAGCAGTTAGATGGATTCACGCTCACTAGAAATGATTTTTTTTTTGTGCAAAATGAGAAAGGCCTTATATGGACTCAAATAGGCTCCTAGAGCCTCATATGGAAGACTAGATCGATACCTATTGTATAAAGGATTTAATAAAGGTAATGTAGTAAATATATATATATATTAAGTCTAAAGAATATCATCTACTAATTATAGTTTTGTATGTGGATGACATAATATTTTGTAGCGATGCGGAACAATTGGGACATCAATTTAAAATTGTATGCAGACAAAGTTCGATATGTGCATGATCAAATAAGTATGATTCTTATGAGGACTACAAATTTCTCAGTCAAAAATGGGGTATTTATCTCCCAGTCTAGGTACCTATGAGAAACTTTGAAGAAATTTTGCCTAGAAGATTGCAAGCTAGTTAGCACTCTTATGGTTAGAGGCTACAAATTGTACCAGAAGATGAGACACTGCTAGTAAATGAGATTGATTACAGATCAATTATGTGAATCTTGTTTTATTTCACAGCTTTAAGATGAGACATAATGCATGAAGTGCATCGTTAGTCTAGATTTCAAGCTTTTCCTCCTGAAAGTTGTGTCATCGTTGTCAAAATGATTTTCAAATATCTTCAAGGAACTAGACTATGGTGTTCTAAAAGAAGAGAATTTAAGTAGAAGGCCTATACTGAGGTTGATTTGGTAGGCAATATTGAAGACAAAAAATTCGCATCCATTGCAAAATTATATTTGGGAAATTGCTTAGTGTCTTGGGTTAGAAAGAAACAAGCGTCCATTTCTTTATCAACTAGTGAAGAAAAGCATATTGGAACTAGACCATTTCTTGATGAAGAAGACCTTGAAGAACATTAAGGTGGAGTTGATTGAGGCTAGTCCAATCATGTGTGATAATGCTAGTTCCATCATTATGGGTAAGAATACTATCATGCACTCAAAGGCGAAGCATATTGCTATCAAGTTCCATCTCTTAAGAGAGAATATTGCAACCAATGTTGCGTGACTTGAATATGTGGCCACTAAGGACCAACTTGTAGATATATTTACTAAGCCATTGGAAAGAAAACCCTTTGAAAATATTAGGAATGAGATAGGATTTTTGACTCCTCCTGCCAAATGAATCAACTATAGTGTCTGTTGACAACTACTCAACATGTGGTATTAATTGAACAATAGGTTGCAGTGGCTTAAGAGGATTAGTCAAGGGAATCCTTTGTAGTTGATTCCAAAGGGGAAGAAACTTATTATTGCATTAGAGAAGAAGAAAAAAGAGGAAGACCATGACTCGTTTTAGGGGGAGCTTATGCCTAGTTTCAAGGGGAACTTATGTTGTTGCGATCAGTGCCAAAGGGGAAGATCGTTGGTTAGTTGGCATTTTATGGATGGCTAGTGGATACAACTATGTTGGCATTGATGACAACGAGATCAACATGGAGGTTGGTGGTAACATATTCTAGCATTGATATGCTTGATGTGTCAATATTAGGGCGATTCCTATGGTTGCTTTAGTCTTTGGTAAAGAATCACCATAGTAGTATGATTATTGGAGAAGCCATAAAATGATTACTATAGTGCATGTGAATTTAGGATTCTAGATGCAAGAGAAGGGACAAGGTGAAAATAACAACAAAGATGTTTTAGCCAATTCTCATGTAGAAAAAGGGCTCAAAGTCTACATTATACCCTATCCACTAGAAAGTGATCTAAAATATCTTTACAATGTTGTGTGCAAATCTATAAATGGCCTCTTGGATCAAATGTTATGGACTGTCAAATTTAGGATCTTGAAGTCCTAAGCAGGCAAAAATATTGGAGCAATCTAGCATATCAGGACCTTGTATCTTCATAACATCAATGAAATTCCTTTTTAAGGAAGTTTCAATATGATAATAGAGGAGGAGGGTCAAATATCATAGGCAACCAAAATATCGGAACCTGAAATATCGAAGGCCATAATTTCAGAGGATGGGAGAACACTGGAACCTCGAAAGGAAGAGACCATCAGAACCTGGGAGTTTCATAAGTCCTTATAAATTGAATTCCTTTAAAAGCACCGAGGTTGTGATTTCTCAAGAATTAGAAAGGTAATTCGTTGCAAAACCAAAGGACCGAGAGGCCCTTTCTCTGTCCTCTATTAGTACACATAGCAGTATGTGATTGGACTTGAGAAGATGATGAGGCAGATTACATCAACATGATGTGGAAGTATGGAGGACACGTGGTAGTCAGGTTCATCATTTTTGGTGGCCTAATAGGGAAAATATGTCTAACATGTACCACCACTAAGGAGGCACCACATGGTGTTGATGGCATCAACACGATGTTACCTCAGAGGTTTAAGTTTTGTTAACTTGTGTCTAATTGTTTTAAGGGGAAGTTCCGATCCAATGTGAGGAGCTCCGATGTGACTCAAACATGGTCATGGAAGAACCAAAGTACCAAGGGCATAAATAAAACCTATCACACTTGTGCTACGAAGTATTTTAGAGGAAGGAAACATTGTAACTCAATTATAAAGTCAGTTTGAAAAGGTTACAATGGAGGGAGCTTTTGATGTTGAGTGGAACATGGTTGAGGGAGATCCAAAGAACCAAGTGCGGAGAGAAGGCCTAGAACCCAGGTGTTGTGAAGATGTTGTGTCGAAAGTAATTACGAAGTAATAATTTTAGAACTCATATGTAATTGAATCCTAAGAAAGTTCTCATGCTAAGGAGGCCTGATGTTGGTGGTTCTATGTTGTGGAATCCAAAAAGAACCAATGGTGAGAACTATAACACAAGGAGATAGGTGCTTGGTAGGATCTTGAAATCCTTAGCACCTAAATTCTCTGTTGTTGGTCACGAGACACAATCCTATGGAGGAATTGCGATAAAATAATTAATGATAAGGAGCTAAAAGTTCAGGATTTTGTGATTTCGTAGGATCTTTTCAATAAAAGTAATGATATAAAAGGGCTCTAATACTAAATGCATACAAAGGAGTTGGTTGATGAAGTTAATGGTGGCTGTAGAGATCATAAGGTTAGGGTGATGAGGATCATGATTCTTAGAGAAGAACTAGTGGGCTTGTCTTGATGTTCAAAGAATCCATCTATGATGTCTTGTGCATGTCTTATAGAAATAAATGAACAATAGTGAAACCATGCAGAAGTAAATTTAATATATGTGAGCCATAAACAGAGATGCAGAGTCACATTGAGTGTGCAGGTGGAATGAGATTAAATTCTCAGTATGGTGAATCACACAGGGAGATGGTAAAGTGAAAAGGACCCATCCTTATGTTTTAATGCAGTGAAATAATTTGTGAAAAGAGACAAAACAAGAGAATGGAGTGTCATGCTAGGAGTCATCCCTTGAACAGTTTTTATGGCGACAACGACAACATTGAGCTCAGTTCAGCACGGGAGAAAACTTAGGATTATCGTTGAGGAACTGGGGAATATATTTTTCTTGTGTATGTGGTTAAGATAGTGGAGAACTGTGCGTTAAAGTTGGGCAAATAGCTGAAGTGTTGAACTGAAGGAGAGTGCTCTAGAGAATTTGTGCAATAGAAGGCTCAGAGTCGAGTACATTCAGTTGAGTGTAGAAGCATGAATAAAATGTGTTGTATCAGAGTGAGTAGAGGGGAGTGTTGTTGTGTGAGGCCAAGAGAGATTCTGGAATAGTAGAGGACTGAGAGAAAACGTATTATATTGCATTGAACTAGATTATTATTTCTTTGTATATGGAATTTCCCCTTTTTTCATTTTGAAAATTGAATGAAAGGTACAACAACGACTAGAGTAGGTGGTGGCTTGCATTCATAACAGGTTGGTGCCTCTTGGCAAGTATTTTCTTGCTATCTTAAGGGGGTCAGTGCTTCCTATGAGTGGGTTCTCACAAACAAATTGATGTAAATAAGTAGGTTCTTAATTTAGTTCATAATAACAAAGAGATTGGCGTTCTTTCCCCTTTGGGTTTCCACGTAAAAATCCCTATGTTAATATGCGCATGATACTCATGTGATGGGTTTTTGATCATATTTATTGTGTATGAAAGCTCTCACAAGTAACTAACCATAGTGAAAAGAGTTAAATACTTATACTTAAAATTGAAATAATTTCACTATAACTAATTCACCCCCCCAGTAATTCCTTATTCCAATAGATCAATGGAATGCGTACTACCCTCAATATGAACATATTACCATTAGGATACTATGATGTCCTCATAGGAATGGATTGGCTGAACGGGCTGACTACAAAATATAAATATAACTTTTCAAGAATAGATGACTTATTTAATCAAGTTAGAGGATTTTTTATATTTTATAAAATTTATTTAATATTGGTATATCGTCAAATTAGGGTTAAGGATGAAAACATACACAAGACAAAACTTCACAGAGATTATAGAAACTATGAATTTTTCATACTTCCATTTGGGCTTACTAATGTACCTGCTACATTCATTTGTCTAATGAGTAGTGTATTAAGACCATTTCTAGATAAGTTTGTAAATTTCTTTATAGAAAATATTCTATTATACTCAAAGAGTAAAGATGAGCATGACCAACATTTAAGGTGTTCATTATTACTAACAAATTCATTATCTAGGATATGTAATATCAAAAGAAGGGATTAGTGTAGATCCCAAGAAGATAAACAAAATAATGGAGTGGAAAAAACAAAAGAATGTGGAAGAAGTTAGATCCTTTATAGGCATCACATTCTATTAAAAGAGATTTATAGAGGAATTCTTTGAACTTTCTTATCCAATCTCTAATCTACAAAACAAGGGAATCAAATTTGAGTGGAGTCAAAAGTATCAAGATAGTTCTTACAAACTAACGTAGATTTTGAACACAAATCCAATATTAAGATTACTTGATCCCAATAAGGAATTTTTGATTTATATATATCCATGTAAGGAAGGTCTAGGGAAAGACTTGCTACATGATGGTCATGTTATTTTCTATGAATCCAGAAAATTGAAAGAACATAAGAAAAATTATGTCACTCATGATCTAGAATTGGCATCAATCATTTATGCATTCAAAATGTGCACACATTATTTAATTTGGAGGATATTCTAGATAAGGACAAATAATGTCAGTCCGAAATACCTATTTGATCCACCTAATTTAAATGCTAGATAAGCAAGATGGTTAGCATTTTTTAGTGAATATGATTTTTAGATTACACACATTAAAGGGAAGGGAAACAAAAGAACTAATTCCTTAAGAAAAAACTTAAGAATATTAATGATACAAAAGCAATTAGTTGGTCAAAAACAATATTAGAAAAGGTCAAAACAACTACAAATTCTAATTTATAATATCTGAAAATTAAAGAAAAATTTCAAAAAAATTGATAAATTGGTTAAGGAGAAAGAGGAATCTTCAGTTAACTACCAATATTTATTGTAGTTTAAAGGCCGAATTTAAATTCATAATGATATAAATATGAATTTTTTTTTGTCTTCAATGAGCTACATAAAATACCAACAATGGCTCATCCTACGTATAAAAGGTTGATCGCTACATTAAAAAGGAATTTTACTGGCCAAATATGAAAAGTGAAATAATTGAGTACATAACAAGATGTCTTAAATTCCAACATGTTAATTCATCCCATCAGAACTCTACTAGTTTGTTGCAACCACTACCCATACTAGAGTGGAAATGGGAGACCATTTCAATATATTCATCATATGGTTACCAAAAAAAAAAATAGCATGATTCCATTATGGTTATGGTTGAAAAACCTACTAAAGAAGAAAATTTCATTCCAATCAAATATTCTTTCAAGGCCATAAATATTGTAGAATTTTTCATGAGAGAAAGTTTTAGACTTCATGGGATATCTAAGATTCTAATTCGATAGAGATGAAAATTTCACCTACAAAGTGTGGAAAGGATTATTGAAAACATGGGAAATAAGCTGAAATTTAGTACATCCTATAATCCTAAAAATTATTGTCAAACAGAAAGGACCAATCAAATATTAGAGGGCATGTTAAGGATGTATGTGAAAGACACATAAACCAAATGTGAGGACTATTTGTATTTAGTTGAATTTTCTTATAACAATGGATATAAAAATCTCTAAAAATGAGCCATTTTGAAGTCATGTATGAAAGAGGACGTGAATTACCATTAAATTTGCACCCTCCTGAAGACATGTTGATGTTAGGGCTGTACATGTTAAAGGAAATCGAAGAGATAGTTAAATAAGTTAAGCAAAATTTGAAAACAACCCAATATCATTAGAAAAGCTATGTAAATCTGAAATGAAATCAAAAGGAATTCAATGTGGGGGGATCATTTATATTTTAAATTCAAGCCTAAGAAGAGTACATTTAGAATTTGCAATTATGCTAAGTTATCTCCTAGATATTGTGGACCCTTTGAGGTGTTAGCCAGAGTTGGACCCATTTTCTATCAACTAGCCCTACCAACCGATATTAAGTTTCATAATGTATTTCATGTTTCAATATTGAAAAAGTATGTACACAATTCATCTCATATGATTGATTGACATGTTGTACAAGTGGAACCAAAGGGATCATTTCTAGTACAATCATTGTCTATTCTAGACCGAAGGGCGGTTACACTCCGGAATAGATATGTAGTGTAGTTGAATGTTCAATGGCAACAATTTCACTCCAATGGAAGCAACCTCAGAGCTAGAGCATTATTTCAAGGAAGATTATCCTTCTGTGTTTCCATGAAATTTGAAGTATTTTTATAGATAAAGTATTGATTGGACACTAGGATAGTGTCAAATTTAGGTTGGATAGGTTGTGGTATATCCTTTCTTAGTGATGTGATTATAAATAATTGTGCATAATTTGGTTTCTTAATTTTTTTTTTTTAGTACTCTACAGGAAAAGCATATGAGCACTTTAATTATTAGTAATTTTTCGTTGATAATAATTGTGTTAAATCTATATTTTTATTTATTTATAAATAAATGCAAAGCTGGGAAATTAATGGTTGAGTACATATTGGTGAAAGAGGAAAAAGGATGCAATTTAATTATGAAAAAAAAAATATTTTATCCATAAAAAATTCCTAATAAGATCATGAAGGTGATTGTATTTAATTCCTAATCAAGACATTAGCTAATTAAATGTTTCGTAGAAGTCAAGAAGTTGTCCTCGATAATGGGAAAAAAGCACCCTCAACTAGTGGATCCAAGCCAAATGGAATTCAAAGGGGGAAAGCAGACTCCAACTAGGTTCAAAGGAGTTCTTTATATTGATTTTCGACCAATTAGAAGATAGATATAGGATATTTGAATGAGTTTCCTACTTCTTTATCTCAATAGGATTGTATATGAGATTCTAGAAAGAAAACTTCACTCCTGATAAAGAGAATTTCACAAGAGTCGTTGTCTCAGTAGGCCTCTACTCCTTTCTAATGGACTATTGGGCTCCTTCAATCCTCAAAGGCATAGGAGACCAACTGGGAGAGTATATAAAAATGTTAGAAGGCACACGAAGTAAAAACTATGTCTCCTATGCCAGAATATGTGTATATATTGATGCCTTCAGAGCCCTCCCAGAAGCGAGAAAACTAATTTTCAGTGATGATTTTTTGCTCCAAAGAATAGATAACGAACATACTCCCTTTTACTGTATAAAGTTCCATGAGGATGGACACCTCTTCAAGGATTTTACGCAAAACAAAATGGCTCAGAACACTGAGTAGGACAACTAGAAAAACAATAACGAGGGCTTTACTAGAGAAAACACAAGAAATAAAAACACTAGGAAAAATAATACAAGAAAGGAACAAACACATACAGTCAACCATAACCAGTTTGAGGGTCTTAACAATATTCAAGGATAGATCTTACCAAGAAACCCAACAAAGGATGAAGGAAGAGAAGATAAGTAGTCTGTATCAAATCAGGAACAAGAGGACAAAAGCTTGGATCACAACAACAAAGAGGATGAGAACTCACAATAAGACATAGAAATGGAACAAATATTGATGAATGAAAACACTAAGGAAAGTTCCATACAAGAAGCCCTCGAAGAAGTAGAACTCATATCAATAATAGAGGAGTGGAAGATAATGGACTAATAGCAAACCCAGAAGACCAACTCTAGAAAATAAAAGGATCCTATCTCCTCCAAGAGGAATTAAAGCATAGCTCGGATCATCCACCATCTGAAATAAAAATAACCAAACTCATCCTAGAAAACATAACAGTGGGAAGGTATATCCCAAAAATCCCAAGCCACAAAAGAGGAAGGAAAACCACCAGCCAACTTCTTCAAAAACTGGGAGCCAGACTCATCAACAAAGGAAAGGTAAAGTCCGTAGCCCTAACCCCCACTCTTTACAATTGAATTGTATTACTTAGAATATTAATAGACTTAATGGTCCATTAAGGAAAATAATCCTGAAAAATAAAGTCCTTGTTGACAAACCTGATATCCTCCTCATTCAAGAAAATAAACTTCATTTTTCTCAACTTCATCTCATGCTTCAAATAATATAGTTACATATCCAATTCTTCCATCAGATCGGCAGGAAGAATAATGACCATGTGGGAAATCTCGTTGTATGATCTCATCTCCTTTGTTGCAACTCATCAATCCATAACCACTATCTTGAGAATCAATGGTTCCACTATCGCTTAATTTTTCATTGGATCATTGGCCAATTTCCCTGAAGCTTCACATCTCACCTGGCCCAAAAAAAGCCTTTCAGATAACAATATTTTTTGTTGGAGCACATGGGCTTCTTAGGAAAGATGAGAGAATGCTGGAGATGTCAAGAACCAAAAATACAATGTATATATTTCAACAGAAATTGAAAACCATCAAAGAGGAAATCAAAAAGTGGAATATGGAAACTTTTGGAAATATAATAATCGAAAAAAGGAGTTTTGATCATAAAATGGAACTCCGACAAAAAATCATCAATGAGGGTATCATAGATCAAAGAAAACAAGAAGAGATCAAGCTACAACAAAGTTGGGTGGAAAGGGTATTAGAAGAAGAGAAACTCTGGCATAAAAAATCTAGAATAAATTGGCTAAAGTGTTGGAAGAGAAACTTTGCATTCTTCCATCGAACGATGATCCAACATATAAGGAATAATATAATACTAGCACTAAAGAATAAAGAAGGAAACCTTATCCATTCTCATGAGAAAATGGAAGAGAAATTAAATCAGTACTTCAACACTCTCTTCATGGAGCCAAGGAATGATCAGGCAAGGAACATACAAAAAATATTGAAACAATGATTTGATGACGGAGTTCATCTAATTTGGACTATGTCTCTGGGCCCTGCTCAATAGTGGGGAGGCCTTCATTCAATTAGTGGCAGAAAATAGATAAAAGTACAAGAAACTAGAAGTTACAAAATTTATACCTCAAAGCTTAAAGATCGGAAGAGATTGGAGATCCCAACTTCAGAAATAGATAGTTCCACTGAACTCCCAGCAAACACACCTATCCAAACTCCCAATTTGGATAATCAAGCCTTCTGAAACCTCTCGGAACCTCCCTACTACTCAAGGTAATGTTCGATTTTCTTCCAAGGTTAGGGTCTGTTGCATGCGTGTTCTTCTCAACTATCTGCTGACTCCCCTTGCCTTTTTCTGTCACAACAGTCATATATATAAGCATGGCAACATCCCTCAAAATCGTGGTAGTTTTAACATAATAACCAAGTTTAGGCAAGTGGTATTGGGTTGGAAGGTTATATGGGAACAACCTTGTAACAATAGTGAAATCCTATTTGAACATAGGAAACTCATTAACAATGCTTAACACCTAGCAACATGTCTATTCGTGCTTTTAGCTATCAGCGGACAATCCAAAGTCAATACAAGAGACACTTATACAATATATGGACCCACTCGCTTCTAAAACATAATATACAATATATCACATCTGCTTCCTCCCCAGAAATCGTAATCAGCATGGAGCCCATCGGTGTCTCAACCCAACTTTAGCACTCTGCGATATGGCCGACCCATGAGATTTATACAGTACAACATATAACATATCAGATGTAGATCCTCCCTATCAATAGCAATCGACGTGGGTTAGGGTGTCACTCCATGCTACTGCTCCCCTTCCACCGGTGCTAATTCATATACGTGTTCCACCTTTGACCTACGATATGCGATATCGAAATCATAGTTGGGACCCTATAGAGGTTGATTCTTAAGCTGCTTCTTCGTCTTTCACAATTATGCAATATGAGGGACCCAATGGAAACCTACAATGTGGTTCTCCCTCATTCGGTGAGAATTTTTCCATGTCATCTTCCCTTGCCACCTGGAAAAGTGAAACTAAAACTTTTACTTTCTCTAACTTCATCATATGGACTCAGATTTGAGTGTCATTCATATTGTTGGAATCAGGATGATGAGCACTTCGATCCAATGCTAAGTTAATCAAGATTCTGCCACTTTGAGTTTTGAGGTTTTTACCATACCACTAGTACTTTTTTGAAGATCCACCTCAATCAATCCTCCCCACTTAGAGATTTTGGACCACCAAAAGACCTTTCAATCAATTGGAAAGTGAGGAAATTTATCCCTCACTTTTTCATTCTCCATCCATCGAAGTTTTCTTGGATGCATTCCTTAAAGCCAATATAGATATACTCCACATCTCCCTGTTGTGAAGTTTTGGCTTTTTGATCGAGTATGATATCTTCAGGAAACTTATCTAGAAATTCTGGTGCAAAATCATCCACTATAGGAGTCTTTTGAGCCTCCTTGGTATCCATAATCAATGGAGGTTCATAAAGCTTCAGGTTTTCTACATTTACCACTAAGTACATCTACATATAAGTAGGTAAGTCAAGACAGAAAACATTGTCTACGATATTTGCCAATATGGTGAAGGGACCATGTCTGATGGGTCTCAAATTCTTCCCTTCTCCCTCCATTCCATCCTTGCTGATATGGAGCCATACGTTGTCCCCAACTTAAAATGATGGTCAACTTGGTGCTTATCATGTCGATCTTTATATTGAGCTTGACTCTTCTCCAACTAGTCTTGCACAGTGTGACGAATCACTTGTACCCGCTGAATGAAATTATGTTATTTGTCCCTATCATCTCATGCATTGATAACCTCCTCTTTCCTAAAGACCATGTCCAATGGATCTCTAGGTAGATAACCAAAAGATGTCACAAAAAGTGAGCTTTTTCTAGATGAATGTGTTGCTCAATTGTATGCACGTTACACATAACAAAGCTATTCATCTCGCAACTTGGGATGTTTCCCACAATAGCGTCGCAACAAGTGTAGCACCGTGTGGTTGAAAACCTCTATCCTTCCATCATTGTGTATTGGTAACGGGCATTATGACACAGGTGTTGTCCTCGATGGCAACTCACTCAGATGACAGATCACAATACAACAGGTTAACAACTCAGAGTTAGAGATTAGACTTCACAGAATGAAGAAGGAGAGGTATACGTAGGTTCACCATTAGCGAAACCGCGTATACATGTGGGTTCACTTTATACAAGTCGCGTATATGTACACACACACTTTCACAAAAGGAAAAGCGTATATGCCTTGGAAAACTAAGTTTTTGGTCCGAAGTATTTGGTCCATGGTATTTTGATCCATTTTATTATTCCAAGGTGTTGAGTCTGAGGTATTGAACCTAGCTATTTGATCCAAGGTATTGGTCCTAAGTGGTTTTTGTCCATTGTATTGAGAAAGGCATAAAACTATAAAAGGAGGAGAAGATCATTAGGCCATGGTACTCAAGTATTAAATATCTGATCAAGAGTGAGACCTAGTATGCAGGTTATTGGGGTATGGTGCATTCCTGGACCTGAACTAGGGAGGAACCTTAGTGGTTGATTGAGGATAAGATTTAATGATGGATCAAGATCTTAAGGCGTGAAGTGAACTATCATTATGTTTGTTTGCTCATGAATATTCTAGATCTGAATATTGACGACTATATTATTCTATAAATGATATGATCTGGGTATAACTTAATTTTGGTATAGTTGTAGAATTATGAATTAATATTTGCAGATGTATACATTGGTTGGATTTGAGGAAAGTGCATATACGCACATGTTCAGCACAAGAAAGTACTGTATAACTTGTAATCTATGTTTTAGTTGTTGTTGTTTGTTGCTGTAGTGTTCTGGGTTCTAGATTGGACTCTAGTTCCTGTATTTTGGTGACAAAATTCTAAAATATCAAATTCATGGGTTGTCAAAGTGATTGATTGATTGATGCAGATATATTTGATTATTGAATGATGATTGTTGATGGATCTAGTCTGAAAATTTATAAAATGTTGTCCTTGTAAGAAAGGAGAAGGTTGTAGCCTTTTGTAGGCCAACACCTTCATACTACTAAACATATCAGCTAGTACAAGAGCTAGGGGGTTGTAGCTCACGTCCAGTAGAAGATGGAGAATGAGAGAAGGTTGTAGCCTTTTGCACGTAGAAGCCTATGTACTGGTATAAGGTTGCACTAATACAAAAATTTTAAACAGAAATTTCTTATTATTAAAAGAAGACATATATGATTGCAGCAGGTGGTTTTCACCCACATTGGGTTTCCACCTTTTATTTTGGTGTTTATGTGTGTTTCTTTTGTGTAATTCTTTATTTTCATTTTACTGCATTGTCTAATGAATTGCTGATATACTGATTAAAGTTCACTACATGATAATTTGAGATCTCTGCATATACGTTGGTTTCATTAAGTATAGTTGTGTATACATGCCAGTTCATGGAGTTGAAGTAGCGTATACAAATCACTTTTGAAAATTAAATTATTGATATGATAATACTGATTCACACCGCCCCCCTTATCAGTATTGTTTCCAACAGTTGGTATCATAGCAGGTCCTTTAGAATAAGCTTGATCACTTCAAGTTAGATCGATCATCATGAGTAATCAAGAAAGTGAGGAATCCATCAAAGTGCCAATATTTTATGCGAGCAACTTTGTTTATTAGAAGGTAAGAACCACATCCTATCTTTAATCTCTTGGAACAAATGTCTTGGAAATCATGGAAGGAGGATATACATTTCCATCAGCCGTTCTTGCAGATACGATAGGTAAAAATGAATTTGAAACCAATGTCAAGGCTGTCAATACATTATTAGGAAGTTTGTCACAATCAAAGTTTGTCAAAATTATTCATCTCAAATCAGCCAAAGAAAGATGAGGAAAAATCGTTCTAAGCTACGAAGGAGACTCTCAGGTAGAACATGCTAAACTACAAGCTCACAGATTTCAATAAGAAACTCTCAAGATGAACAATGATGAAAGTATAGCTAGTTACTTCTTGTGTATAGATGAGGTTGTTAATTGCGTGAAGAGTCTGGGTGAAGAGATAAAGGAAATTACCTTGGTTGAAAATTTTTTAAGATCCTTATCTCCTAAATTTGAATCAAAATTATTTTCCATAGAAGAAAAGCAAGATCTATAGACTATTACTATGACACAACTTCATCGAATCCTAACTGCCTTTGAGATGAGAAAATGAGGTCCATCAGATATGAGAGAAGCCGCATTTAAAGCTTCAACAAAAGGAAAAGAAGAACTCAATGAATTAGGACATGTTTTAGAAGAAGAAGAGGAGGTAAAAATTTTCAAGAAGCTTCAACAAGGTTCTGGAAGATTCAGAGGTAAACTACCTTTCTAATGTTTGGATGTGGTTTTTTGGTTGTGTTATATTCTTTCCACGACTAGCCCACATAATTAACCAGGGGGTTAGAGGGGTGGCAGAGCCCCCCCTTCATTGCATCGATTCCATAGCTGGGGGATCACAGGGGGTTTGAGGGGTGTAGGTAACCCCACTCTATGGGGTTTGTGGAAGTGCCGCAAATTTTTTTGGTTTTGGACCCTATGTTAGGTTGAGTGGACCTACCTATGGTTTTGTGCATGATTTTCGCACATGTTTTTTTGGACGCGATGGTTTTCGGTCAATGGTTTTGGACACGATGGTTTTCGGTCAATGGTTTTGGACACGATGGTTTTTCGGTCCATGGTATTGGATGCTTCATCATGTATAAATATGTATTGTAACATTCAAAGGAACATAATGAAAATTCAAGCTGGTAGTCCCAGATTTAGGATCCAGTGGAAAATCTCTATGTATATGTGTTTTATGTGTTATGCTCTCGCTATTGTTTATTTTTTGTGTTTTGGAATTTGTATGCAGGTAATTTCTCTATGGGTTAAAATCTATGGTGGTAGAGTCGGTCATTATGCTGCCAAATGTACTCATAAAGATAAATATGATTAAGGGAAGAAATCTACAAAATGGAATAGAAAACGAAGTGTAAGTAAAAAGAGCTACTATACTCATGAAGATAGTAATGGTCTATCAAATAGTGATGAAGATGAAAATAATAATGACTATAGACATCTGATGGCCTATGAAAATGATGAATTTTTGGATGCTGTAGATGAAGATGACCTTTATGAAGGAATCTCTAAACTCAAGATCTATTTAGAAGAAAAGAATATGATTATAGATACCTTGATATACCAGCTTGTTGAAAGAGAAAAACACAATGAAAAACTAGAATGTGAAATTGTGGGTCTAAGAAAGGATCTTGAGAAAACAAAAGCTCTCAATCTTAGATTTTCTAAAGAATCGGAAACCTTAAATAAAATTATCAAAGTGCAGTGTTCTCCTCTGATAAAGATAGGTCTTGGATATACTGAGGAAGCATCTCATTCACAGAAGTCATCAACCTCTACTAAAAGCTATCTTGATTCATCAAAGGGAAATGAGCAATTTGACAATCATCAGCAAAGGCATAAAGGAGATCACCACATAAATTAGGCTCAATTTAATTCAACGATGAATAGAAGCCAAAATCAACCATAGGTAAATCAAACTCAATTTGTTTCAAAGGAAAATATCAATAGAAACTACAATCACCAGCTCAGTAGATTCGATAATTGCAGGAACTTCTTTAATGGTCAATGTATCTCATGTCATAATTTTGGACACAAAGTTGCTCAATGTGTTTCTTACAAAACTATCGTGACTAGAGGAGCACAAAATCAAATGAATGTGATAGGGATCAAGAAAAGTTCCTATAACAACTTTTCTCTTCTTCAAAATGAAATAGAATTCTAATTATATAACAACTTTGGCCATGAAGAATCTAAATGCAGGAGTAAATTTCGGCAAATATCTCAAAAGGAACAAACTCCATTAAAAACCAAAGTATGGAGAAAGAAAGAACCGCGAGTAGAAAGATATGGTATAGCCTTGTATGCACAAGGACAAGAAAACTAGTGTTACATCGACAATGGATGCCACTGTATTGATAAACCACTATATTAGCCCATGGTATTGATAAGCCACTGTATTAGCCCATGATATTGTAACAAATCATATTTATAACTTCATAATATCAATGCCAAAGTGTGGGTGAATATCCATGGTTAAGAATCTTGTTATATTGTTATAAAATATTTTGAATTTGAAATAAGTTATGTTTTTTTGGCATGCCATATTGATAAGCGATGGTATCGTAACAAAGTCTATTTAGAGATTAATAATATCCACGATAAAGGTGGTGAATTAAGAATCTTCTAATATTGATATAAAATATTTTGGTTGTGAAATAAATTATGGTTTTGAGCATGTGGTATTAATAAGCCATCGTATTGGTCCATGGTATTGTAACAAATCATATTCTCAAGTTAATAATAAAATCAAAATATAACAAATTGAATTTTATTTTTTTATTACTTTAACTTTTTATTATTAATTGAACCAACATTTAAATGCTTACACTCATCCCTATACTAAGGCTTATATATTTTTTTTAATTTTAACTTTTTGTTTATTACTTTTAATTTTTTATTATTTTTTAATTAAACCAACATTTAAAATTGTTTATATAGTAACATTACATTGTCTATTTGGCGCAAAAAATACTTACATGTAAAACAAATTATTTTGAAAAGCAATTTTATTTAGACGAGGCTGGCCATCAAGTTTGTCTATATATATAAACTTAAAATAAATTGTAATATATATATATAAGAGAAACTAACATAGAAAAAACGATTGAAGTGGCAAAAGTTCGGACCTCAAAAATAAAATAAAAATAAAAGTGACATTTTGAAACCAATAACTTGAAAATAATTTTTATAAACCCATCCAGGTGCCCATGCCCATAGACGGTCTTCACTGGTCCAAACAAAGACGGGTTTAGCGGACGCTCACAACGACATGGTGTCCACTTAAATATTGCCGACATACCCCTTACATTTAGTAAATACAAGTACTATTGATGTACTTGTATTTAGAAGCTAGGGATCTTTCTCTCATCATTGATTTCACTCATCTTCACAAATTGGACTCGGGTAAACTATACCTAAAACTTTCGCCAAGTTTGGAAATATGGTTGGATCTTCATCATCATCTTCTTCAGACCACGCCTCTAATTTTATAGATGGAAATATCGTTTCTTTCAATTCGTCAGACGATGGACGTGCAGAAGTTCTGAGAATAGGAGTTCCCCGATGGACTAGAAAAGCAGAAATATCTTCTTTGATGGGCCAACATAATAATACCACCTATAAGCAGAAGCGAAAGGGGATAAATATTGGAGCAGGTGAGTTCGATGAAATAAGTGGTCCGAAATTTAGGGCTCCAACGATTTCAGAAAGTTATTTCTAGATTAAAAGTGGGAATAAGACACAATTGTCTGTAATGAATGGAGCCGAGGAAGCGTCTATGGAATGTGGTTGTTGTTATTGGCCATATCGATCTGAAAGAATGCTACAGTGTCGAAGTGGGCATTGGTTTTGTTTGAAATGTATAAGGAAGCAAGTCGATCAAATCATTTATGGAGGTGTCAAGGCGGATGACTATTTATCCTGTATGGCTATTGGTGGTTGCAAAGAGTCAATTCCTTTCTCAGACATCAAGAGATCTCTTCCAGATGATGTTATTGAGAGATATCAACATCGCGTGGCTGAACAGGCTCTACTTGAAGCCAAAATTGAAGGTCTTGTTTACTGCCCATTCTGTAACATTCCATATGAAATAGACAACTGTCTACAGGTGTTCGATTGTCCAAACCCTAAATGTTTAGTCGCTTCATGTATTGAATGCAAGAAGGTGAGTCACTCACCATTACCATGTGAAGAGGTTGACAAAAATTCTGAGACTGTTGTTCGTAGGGCAGTAGAAGAGAGGATGACAAAAGCTGTGATAAGAGAATGTAACATTTGCCACGCGGAGTTAATCAAGATGTCTGGATGCAATAAAGTGAGATGTAAGTGTGGAAACATAATGTGTTACATTTGTGTTGGGGATTTTTCTGGAAAAATCCCAAAAACACAAAATTCAAGCACACAGAGGCAATGCTTTGTTTCCTTTACTCCAAGATATGTTTGCATAGGGAAGCTTTTTAAAAACAAATTAACTGAGAACAGAGTATTGCACCACCATAAAAGATTTCTATTCATTAAAACAAATTCACTGATACATATTCATCCTCTATACTGAGAGGGATTCACCAAAACATTTCTTTTAAAAACAAAATACTCTGCCTCCTTTTACAAATGATTTTTACACCACTGTGTAAAATCTTCTTTTCACATTTATTGCTGTAAAATAATTTTTACATATGCTGCTCCAAAAAAAAATTATGTTCCTGCTCATTACAAAAAAAAACTTCACCACACAAAATTATACATGCTCTATTCTAATCTTTCCTTTGTCTTCGCACTGCTGTGCGATCCACACAAACAAAGTTAACCTGTTAAAAAAAAATCTCCCCTGCTTCTTCTACGCACTACTGTGCGATTCATCTCACACTTTTTTGTCATACTAGTCAACCCATAACATAAAACATATATATCGTATATGATAAGTATGCAATGAAATAAAAGGACTTACCCATACTTCCGTAGGAAATTAAAAACATTAAAATTTAACATTCTACCAAACAAATTAGGAACCAACGTAAATACCATTTATTATCATACTGCAGTAAACAGCGGTCAACCCAAAATTTTTACGCAATGTCATGTTGCAGGTTCGTATGCAGCTTTGAATGCAATCAACGGTGGAGAACGCTGGAGCACATCAGACGGCGGAGGAGAATATAGGAAGATCATTTTTAACCAACATTTACCTTCCGAGAAGTTGTCAGAGGGTGATGTCACGCCTCAGCCACGCGTCAACACTATATCTTCTAGGAGCGCCTATGTACGAAAACCACTTTATGCAAAAGGCGGTCCGAGAAACTCACCAGCGGTTTGTGGTTTTTCTTTGGTGGTTTTGGGCGTATTAAATGCTGCGTTGAAATTACATTTTCAACAATTTGCAGATAGACATTTTCGTATTCGGATGACTCGCGTCATTTTTGCAATTGTCCTCGATACAGTGGAGCGCCGGGAAAACCTTGTGAAGTATGCAAAAGGTGTAGCTATATAGAGAATGAGATCGAAGATAATGTGGCTCTGGCTGCTAGGGAGAAAGAATTGAAGGAATTGATAGACAGCAAAAATGAGTTGGTTGATGTGGAAATTGGGCCTCCCCTAAAAAGGCGAAGACGACAACGTCAAACTGACTTGCTTGATGTGGAAATGGGTCTTCCGCTCAGAAGGCTAAGACGACAACCTCCCGCAGAGCATCAGGGGCATCGTATACAAGGTTTGCCTCGATACGGAATTACACCTCTACTAGAATTCCAAGCACACGGTGATCGACGTGCAAATATGGCCGTAATTGGACCACCACGTACACCAGAATTCTTGAGATTTGGTGAGCATAAAGGAAAGATGGTTGTACCTCCAGCGTTACGTCAGGCAGAATTCTTCAGATTTTGTAATCATCTGATAAGCGTGGGTGTACCTACAATGTTACCTTCGCAAAAATTCTTCAGATTTGGCAATCAAGTCCCAACCATGGTTGTACATGCACCGATATCCCCGCGCGAATTCTTAAGATCCGGTTATCAGGTTGCAAACACAGTTGTATCTCCATCAGATTTCTTCAGTTTTGGTGATGTCGATCAAACTCTATATCAAGCTGCAAACGGTGTTGTACCTCCGTCGGACTTCTTCATATCTGATAATGGTTACCAGCAAGAAAACATGGCTATACATCAACTGCTACCAACCACACAATCTTTCAGACTGGATTATCACCATGAAAACTTGGGCATCCCTCCACTGCTGCGTCCCCAAGACAACTTCAGAATTGGTTATCAGCTTCCAGACATATCTGTACCTCCACCATTACCTTCATCTCATTTCTTCAGATTTGGTCATCATGATCACCTGACAAACGTGGCAGTACCTCAACCAAATTTCATTGAACATGGGATTGAGCTTGCCAAAGGTGATTTAAAAGCTCGAAGAAGATCCCGACCATGATGAACAAGTATCAGAAGACGGATACGCAACTGGTATCCATGTGGCATTTAGATATAACTAGCTATACACTAATAAGTTCTCTTAGCGTGTTTTCACACAGATAATGACAGAATTCAGTTGTCAAGTGAATTTTAGCATTAGAATTAAACTATTGTTATCGTTGGCTGTCATTTAGTTTTTGAAATAAACTATTGTTATAGTTGGATGTCAATTAGTTTTGAAAAAAAATATGCAGTATCCATTTATCTTGCATGGTATATGTTATTGTTGTTGCGGGATTAATGTCTCTCATTTAGTTT